>PVHP010003366.1:0-79844 GCA_004024765.1 Zapus hudsonius
TTTTTGGTTTTTCAAGGTAGGGTCTCACTCTAGCCCAGGCTGACCTGGAATTCACTATGTAGTCTCAGGGTGGCCTTGAACTCACGGCAATCCTCCTACTTCTGCCTCCCAAGTGCTGGGATTAAAGGTGTGTGCCACCACGCCCGGCTAAATCTATTTCTTTGCAAAGTGTAGAAGTCTGGTCCAGGCCAGAAGGTGTGACATATCTGTAGATGGGATACATTATGACTTCCTTGTTGAAAATTCAATTAGATCTTGCCCTTAATCACTTGTCAGTTAATTTCGGAGTGCCTTAATGAACTTCAATGAACTTCAAAATTATACTACCTTACCCTTGCCATGAAAAGAATAATAATCACCAAATTTATTAAGGGCTTATTCTGTGTCAGGCACTGTTTTTTAGATTCCTACATATAAGAGGTTTTGCAACTTTCCCAAGGTTACCAAGGAAGGAAATGGCAAGACTGGAATATAATCGTCCAATCTTGGGCACCTAGTAGCTACACTTTCTACAACCTGGCATTCGAGAAGATGGTACATAGATAGGAAGGGCTGTTTCTGTGTTTGTGAAAGATTCTTCTTTTCTTATCTTCCCTCCCTAGAGTAACAAAACCTTTTCTGTATGTAGGTATGTATGGATGGATTCGTGTGTGTGTGTGTGTGTGTATGTGTGTGTGTGTGTGTGTGTGTGTGTGTAGGGAGAGGGTACACATGTGTACATGTGCAGAGCAGAAGACAATCTCTGTGTTTTTTCTCTGGTGTCAACCTCTCTCCCCCTTTTTGTATTGAGCCGTGTCTCTCATTGGCCTGGAAATCACCAATTACACTAGACTGGCTGAACAATGAGCCCTATGGAGCCAGTTGTTATCATGCTCAACATTTTTTTGTGTGGATCCTAGGGATGGAATTCAGGACCTCATTCTTGCAAGGCAAGCACTTTCCCCATTGAGCTATCTCCCTGGCCCCCGATCTTTCATTCTAGTTAGGTCGCTCTCCTTCCCAGTGGGTCTCAGCATCTTCCTCCAATGATGGGTGAGGGGTGGCTGTGGACTAAGTTCTCTCTTCTCAACAGTAATACCACCTCTGGTATGGTCATTGTCCTGGACACACAGGAGCATCAGACACAGAAGATTCCACTGCCACCACAGGCCTCACCAGGAAGAGGCAGGTGGTTCATCCATGCTGAACACTGTGGTTGGGATGATGAATGAGTTCTTATGCGGTCTAAAAATAAGCATGGGGTCCCTTTAAAGAAAGTCCTCAAGCTGCTTTCTTTGGCCACCATTGAGGCTGCCACAGCCTGGGGTTTTGATTTTGACAGCCGAAACTTACATCTGCTTGACCTTCATATGTAGACCAAGCTTGCAGAATTACTCATGCCGCCTGCGTGTGTACAGAAAATGCAGTTTCTTTTTCTCTAAATCCCTATGATGTTCTTTGAAGCCCTCACCTGCTGAGTAGCAAGTGAGGAGAAACTAATTTTAGCTCCAGAGGGTTTAAAACAAACTGATTTGGCTATTTAACCATTTTTTTTTCAACCTCGAGCTATGTCTTAGAGATGAGGTAAAGTCCTTCCACGGTTCTGTTCTTCTGCCAAAATGGTACCTGCTCTTCTGAGACCAGGTCCTCTGCCACATCCTCTCTGGCTCTGTTATTTTCAACAGGGGCCTGTGGGACTACTACTCAGGGGTTTCCTGACAAGAGAATTCAAGGCAGGGGGGTGAGATCTCTCCTGCCTTTGATGTTCTCTTGTGGGTAGAAACGTGGAACGAGGAAGTCAGCAGAGGACACAGGGACTGCCTGACTGACATGTGGCTATCTCCACATTTCATCCTAAAATATATAAATTTCACGCCTAGCATCTAATAATGTTTTGAATAGCCATAGGTTTTGTTTTTGTTTTTTGGTTGGTTTGTTTGTTTTGGGTTTTGTTGTGCTGGGATTAAAGTTGTGTACCACCACACCCAGCACCATATGTTTTTGATTAGGTTTTCAGTACCAGGCAAGGATTCCCTACCATGGAGTGGTAGCACAGGCACTTTTTTTTTTTGGTTTTTCGAGGTAGGGTCTCGCTCTAGTCCAGGCTGACCTGGAATTCACTATGTAGTCTCAGGGTGGCCTTGAACTCATGGTAATTCTCCTACCTCTGCCTCCCGAGTGCTGGAATTAAAGGCGTGCGCCACCACTCCTGGCTACAGCCACTCTTGACTTTGTTCTGAACTTGAAAAGAGTGAAGAATATGCAGTTTATTTTCAGTGAATTCTTGACGTATTAGGGTGCTAATCTTACAGGTGTGTATTCTGGGATACAGTCTAGAAAGAGGGATTTGTATAGGAAGGGAAATACTGCATTTGCTGGATATTGTTCCTAACCTATTAAAGTAGACTTGGGATTGTTGAAGAATGTATATAACAGGAAATGCCTCAAAATGGTCCTCAAAGGAGAGAAAGGGAACTTCAAGGCCTAAAGACATAGGCTCTGCTCTTCCTTTGTGATTTGCACAACTTCACTTCTATATAAATTCAGTTTCCTCATTTTTTTTTGGTTTTTCGAGGTAGGGTCTCGCTCAAGCCCAGGCTGACCTGGAATTCACTATGTAGTCTCAGGGTGGCCTTGAACTCATGGTAATCCTCCTACCTCTGCCTCCCGAGTGCTGGGATTAAAAAGGCATGTGCCACCCCACCTGCCTAAGTTTCCTCATTTTAAAAATGGGACAATAACTATGTACTTCATAGAGTAGTCACAACGTTTACCCATCAACATATATCAAGAACTTGGACTTTTGCCTGTTTTGAAGCACGCACCAGATGTTAGGTATTTGGATCCCAAACATGAATAGCACTATATTTTAAAACTCAGAAGTGTCTTATGTGTGATTCAGGAAAAAGAGCATGAATTTTCAAGAGCCTGTCACATAATCCTGAGCAAGTTATATGTTCACTGTGAGCCTTGTTTGGAAAAGGAAAATAATAATGATATATTGTCTATATGTATGGAAATTGTCAATAAAAAGTTTTTTAAAATGAGGTTAATGACCTCATAAGACAGGGTGTGTGATGGTTACTCTTCATTGTTAACTTGACAGGATTTGTAATCATCTAGGAGACACACTTGATAGCATGCCAGTGAGGGCAATTCTAGGGGAGGTTTAACAGAGGAGGGAAGACCTATCCTGAGTGTAGGCAGCACCATGCACTGGGGCCATGGACTGAATAAAGAGACAATGAGTTGAGCATCAGCCTTTTCACTATCTCTCTCTGCTTCCTGACTGTGTGGTGGCAATGTGACCAGCTGCTTCTTGCTCCCATTGCCATGATTTTCCTTCACCATGATGGACTGTAATCCCCTCAAACCATGCACCAAAAACCCTTTCTTCCTTGAGTTGCCTTTGTCAGGTATTTTGCTGCAGCAGCAAAAATATCATTCATACAGTGTGAGAATTATATGAAATAATGTGTGTGAAGCATTTAGTAGAGTGCCACCTAACTGAGGCTCATTGTTTCTTCTCCTTTTACCTGATGCCAGTCACATAGTAACTTTTAATTATTGACTATTATGTTATCAACCAGGGGTCTTTAGCTTTTATAGTCCCCACAATGACTACAATATATCAGAAGCTCAATAAAGATTCCGTGACAGATTCCAGTGTGTCTCCAAATCTAGAGATCAAGGCCATGGACTTCTTCCATCATGTGCTACTGGTTGGAAGACAGATGGTCTGTGCCCTTTCACCAACAATTTTTGCCATCCTAGGCATGTAGTTCTTCCTTTTCGTTATTAAAAATACTCTGGGATCTGTCATTGGTATTTGTGTCTGCTTCAGTCACATTGCTCAACCCACACTTGGAGAGAAATGTGTTTGCATAAATACTAGCAGATGAATTTTTTAAATATCACTTTTTCTCTCCTGGCACTCTGTGAGGAAATGAGCAAATATAAACAAAGGAGTATTGCACTAGAAAGATAGCAGATGGGCTTTTGCCGGGGATCTGGATTTTCCTGGAGTTTACACATTTGGGAGATGTAGGATTATGACAAAATCCACTTATAATGTTCTTGCTTTATATTTCTCAGGCACAATATTAATTGCTTAAAGACTTGGCTTCATGCACACATTCGGCTTAAATTTTCCCTTTGGGAAACAGGCAGGATGCTATAAGTACTCTCTCTAGGAAGGATTGTCTGCTTAAGCCTGACATAAATTTAGTTTGATTGAAGAGTCAAGGAGAAACAGCTGATCTTCACCCCATGTAGCAAGGACAGGTGAAAAAGAGGTCTTCTTTTCCCATTTTAGATGTGTTCATAGACTTCATGAACTTCCAAGAGTTCATCCTGTATTTTACAAAATCAAACTGATTACACACACTCCCTGACAGCTCGATTTGGGCCACTTCAATTTAGACTATACATGCTGAGAAATACATGTGTACATGAGACTTTGATCATGTGCCACCTTAACTCCAGCCCACACCTTTGGCTCAGGAATTCATTCAACAAATATTTTCTTGAATCTATGTTACATGACACACAGGCACACACACACAATTCATATGTTAAAGCCTAACTACATTAAAGCCCAATGTAATGATGTTTAGAGGCAGGGCCTTGTTGGGGTGATAGGGATTAGACCATGAGGTGGAACCCTGATGAAGATTAATATCCTTATAGAGACCCCAGAGAGCTTTCCTATCCTTTCCACCCTAGCAGGACAATGCGAAAACGTCTATCTATAAAGCAGGAAGTAGGCTGACAGTAGACACAGTCTGTTAACACTTTCATTTTGTACTTCCAAATCTTCAAAACAGTGAGAATAAATTCATGTTGGAGCCACCAAGCCTATGGTATTCTATCTTAGCAGCCCCAATGGACGAAGACAATCTGCTCTACACCAAGCACCATCCCAGGAGTGGTAATATAAAATGAAGACATAAATGGTCCCTAATGATCCAAAATTGAAACCAGTGGGAAAACAACCACTTATGTTATGATCTAATCACTCATTGAAAAGTGCAGTAGAGGGCTGGAGAGAGAGCTCAGTGGTTAAAGGTGCTTACTTGGAAAGCCTGCTGGCCTGGGTTCAATTCCCCTATACCCACATAAAGCCACATACACAAAATGGTACATGCAGCCGGGTGTGGTGGCACACGCCTTTAATCCCAGCACTCGGGAGGCAGAGGTAGGAGGATTGCTGTGAGTTCAAGTCCACCCTGAGACTACATAGTGAATTCCAGGTCAGTCTGGACTAGAGCAAGACCCTACCTCGAAAAACCAAAAAAAAAAAAAAAAAAAAAAGGCACATGCAGACCCTGCACAGCTCATGTTCTCTCTGTCTCTCTCTTTCTCTCTCTCTTTCTTCTCCTTCTCTCTCTCACCCCCTCTCTCAAGCAAATTAATTTTTAAAAGTGTAGCAGATGGGACTGGAACAATGGTTCAGTGGATAAAGGTACTCACATGCAAAGCCTGATGAAAACCATGAGGTTTTCACCATAAGCCAGACATAAAAGTGGTGCAAGCATCTGTTGTTCATTTGCAGTGGCAAGGGGCCCTTATGTACCCATGTGTGAGTACACCGCATACACACATATACACACACGCAAATAAGTAAAAAGTAAAAAATAAAAACTTCAGTAGAAGCTATAGTTTCCATTTCCATCAACCATTATATGCTTCAAAGACTGGCTTTGACATAAATGGGAGACAGAAGCTGTCCTGGGGCCTATTTATTATTTATTTATTTATTTATTTATTTATTTATTTATTTATTTATTTATTTATTTTGTGGTCCAAGGGATGAATCCAGGGCCTTATGAAGACCAGGCAAATGCTCTAGCAATAGCCTTAGCCCTAGCCCTTCCCTGAAGCCTCATTGTCAGAGCCTCCATGGGGCAGAATTGACTTAGCTGACCTTTATCTTAATGAAGTCTCTTCCAGGGCCCCTCAAAAGAATCCTATGAGCCGGGCGTGGTGGCACACGGGAGGCAGTGGTAGGAGGATCACCATGAGTTCAAGGCCACCCTGAGACTACATAGTGAATTCCAGGTCAGCCTGGGCTGGAGTGAGACCCTACCTCAAAAAACCAAAAAAAAAAAAAAAAAAAGAATCCTATGAATGATTCTGCTCATAGTGGTGATTTTTTGATCTCAGAGAAGGCCTCACTCTGAATGGATAAGTATTAACTCATTTTGGATAGTAAAGTATTAGCTCATTTTTATTGCAGTGATATTTATCTACTAGGTTTAACAAAAGAGTCAGCACAATGTCACAGAAAGACCACAAGCTTTGCAATAGCCTTGGGTTCTAATTTAGGCTCCTGGGTAAATTATTTTACTTTTATACTTTGTGTGTGTGTGTGTGTGTGTGTTTGTGTGTTGTGCATGCATGTATACATGCTCACATGTGTGTGGGCAAATGTGTGTGCAAGAAGTGTGTGTGTGTGTGTGTGTGTGTGTGTGTGTGTGTGTGTGTGTGTGTAGGCCAGAGGTTGACAGTGCATATATTCCTTGATTATGCACTCAGGCAGGGTCTCTCACTTGAACCCAGATCTTGCCAAATCAGTCTAGCTAATGTTTGCCTTGGGGATTGCCTGTTTTAGCCTCCCAAGTGCTGGGATGACAGGTGGGTCAACACACCTGCCCAGCATTTATGTAGGTACTGGGGATCCAAACACTGGTCCTCACACTTATACAACAAGTGCTTTATCTACTGAGCCTTCCTCCCAGTCCACTACTTTTATGCTTTTTTAAATTGACACATATACAAAATAGGAAAAAGAAACTTACTTCTGGATTGCTGAGACTCTTACATGAGACAATTACTAAGAAGCTCTTAGTATTGACTGCATTCTCCATTATTACACATAGACACTCTGTTCTATAGGATACAAGACTTTTCTTTCAAAGAAAACATTTACACAAAATAATTTATGACAACCATATAACTGGGAGTTATCTTGCAATAAAAAATTACATCCATAGTTGACTCTGCCATGTCTTGACTGTGGCAAGTAATCAAGCCAGGAACCCTGAAATAAATCAGGACATTCCCTGAAGATCATGACTAAGCAACTGTATGGCACTTTATACTTAAAAAAATGAGATATTCAACCTTGTCACATGTGTTTGATGGTCTGTTTTACTGATCTTTTCACTCACTGGAAATAGTGTCTCTTTAGGACACTTGAAAATGTTGAGCTGGAGATGGGCCTTCGGGTCAAAAATCAAAGGAAAAACAAGGTAGTGGTTGGTATCATTACCTCAAGTGATTTCTATGTCCTCAAGAAGCAGTAGATCCTCCCAGGAGTCTATTCTGGCAGGTCCCTCTGGCTGCCCTTACAGGTTCTTCTCATAACCTTCGGTTGAGCCAGATTTGGGTAGGAATGGCCACACAGCTGAATGTGTGATGTGAAGGCTGATGTCTACACATTTTATACATTCATGAAATAACACCTTTGTTGACCATCAAGATGATCATTAATAATCATGGTTACCTAATATTCCAGGTAGCAGAGAAAAGCAATACATGATTTATGTATTCAGAATGAATTTAACTCTATTAATACAGTAATAATAAATAAGTATCTTATAATACTTATAATAGGACTGGAAGAAGCATCCTTCAAATGTTATTATGTAAACTTAGGACCTATAGTTAATTTTGGGAGAGGGCTTCTGCTTTTATTTCCATTGCAAAGATGTACTGTTTAGTTTTAAAAAGCATTTTGAGCAACTGGAGAAGTGGTTCAATGATCAAAAGTGCTGGCAAGTTCAATGACTGAGTTCAGATCCCCAGACCCATGTAAAGCAGGGTAAAAGTAGCCCTAGGGTCTATAATACCAGTGTGCCTACTGTAATGTGGGTGTGGAGTCAGCTAATGTGGTGTTCACAGGAGCAAAACAAGAGAGACCCTGTCTCAAGTAAGATGGAAGGCAAGGACCAATACTCTAATGTTGTTCTCTGACATCCACAAACACACTGTGGTTCGTGTACACACACACACACACACACACACACACACACACACACACACAATTTGAAACGAAGGCTCCTGAGGTGGAAAAATACAGACTTCCCTGGGATGATTTTCATGAATAATTTCCAAAGAGAATTTTCAGCATTCTCCTGTTGGTTCAGCTGAGTGGAAGTTGAAGTGCGCAAAGGAAATGATTTTGGGGAACTGAATGGATGGGGACCAACAATTTCTCCTGGATCAACTCTTGGGTCTGATATTTCTTTACGGGGAATAAAGTTGTTTTCTTTCTAGCTGCCAAGTCACATTAACCTTCTGTCTTCCCACTTCCTCTCGAGATCAAGCTTTGCTCTTTCCAAGTCCTAGCATCTGGTTTTCTACTTACGTGGGATGGGGTAGGAGAGCTGTGGAAGAGAGGCCATGGCTAACACCAGCCCCCACTGCAGGGCAGGCGAAGCGGAACATGGCTGGTGGCTGAAAAGTCCAAATCAACTAACTTTGTCTGCCTCTGTCTTAAAGCTAGACCTTGAACTTCCTGGTTTTGACCTAAAAGAGAACCAGACAGTGTGTGATCAAACTCTGTCGTCTTGATGGTCAGAGTCAGCCTTTCTCAGGAGACATTTTGTAATTTTTTTCTTTGAAACTTCTCCTTGTAGTCATATCACATTAACAGTCTTGGATACGTCTGAGTCCTTAGTCCTTGCAAGGTAGTTTTCTTTCTGTCCTCTTCTTGTGACAGTTTCAAAGTCAGAGAACTGTGGATTGGCCAAGCAGATTACCATGAAATCAGACCATTAGACAAGTTCCAAGGGCTCAGCCTATGCGAACATTAGCAAGTGTGTGAGTGTGTGTGTGTGTGTGTATGTGTGTGTGTGTGTACACATGCACATATGTGTGGAGGCCAGAGGTTGATGTTCAATGTCTCCTTCAATCACTCTTTACCTATATTTAAAAACATTTTACGTGGGTGTGGTAGTGCATGCCTTTAATCCCAGCATTTAAAAGAGGCAGAGGTAGGAGGATTGCTGTGAGTTCTAGGCCAGCCTGAGTCTACATAGTGAATTCCAGGTCAGCCTGGGCTAGAGTGAGACCCTATCTCAAACAAACAAACAAACAAACAAATATATATAATATACACATTATATATAATTTATTTATTATTTACTTATTTGAGAGAGAGAAAAAGTATTGGTATACCAGGACCTCTTACCACTGGGGGAAAAAACCTCCAGGGAATGCACTACTTTTTGCATTTGACTTTATGTGAGTACAGGGGCATCAAACCCAGGCTGGCAGGCTCTGCAAGTGCCTTTAAACACTGAGCCATCTCCCAAACCTAAACCATTTTTTTTTGAAACAGGGCCTGTAGTTGAATCTGAAGCTTGCCAATTCAGCTAGACTAGCCAGCAATTCCCAGAGATTCTCCTGTCTTGGCCTCCTCAATACTAGAAATACAAATGTATGCTGCTGCACCCAGCTTTTTACCTGAGGTCTGGGGCTCAGAACACAGGCACCTGTGCTTGTGTGACAAGCACTTTACTGACTGAGGCCATCTCCTGAGCCCTCTACCCTTTTTATACTTGGAAAACATAAAAAGTTGGAGTCCTATCTTAGGCTACCTGAAAAAATGCACAGTGGGTTCTAAGCAAAGCCCTGATGGCGATCCTGATGGAGTAGCACCATAAAATCTCTCAACAGCCATTAATCTCTCCATTATTGCTTAGAGCCTTGACCTCCAAGTGGCTGTCCAAATTCCACTGCTATTATACTTCAAATAAAGGTTTTAGACAAAAAAATTTAAATTCAGTATCAATTCTTGGTATGCAGATAGATATCATATGTCTAGAAGTGAACCGGCTCTGTAAAAATGTCATTTTGGGTCCCTAGTTAGCAACTTTAGAGCAGCTTAAGAATACCAAGCCCTAGCAGTCAGAACTTGGACTCAGAAAAAGAGGTGACCTGTCCAGCCGAGGTTTACTAGACAGCCCAGTGTTAGCCGTTCCCAGGGGCCCTGGCTTCGCTTGAGTCAGCCAGGGTGTGACAAGCCAGAGCTCTGATCTCACCTTAGCCAGCCAACCAAGTTCCCCGCCCCCTCCGCCCCCTCAGCCTGCTGTCAGCCACCTCTGCCAACTTGCTCATTTTGTTTCTATTTTCCTCCCTCTCTCTATCTCTCTCTGGGCAGCCACCGCCTCTGCTATTTACCCCTAACATACCCGCTGATCACCAGAGCTCTGCTGTGGAAGTTTGGTGACTCATTTGTTGCTTAGGTATTTTGGGTTCCTCACTCTTCAGTCACTTTACTAAGAAGAGTCACATAGTGCCAAGACAGAGAAGAGAGGAAATGGGGGCCTGCAGATGGGAGGAGGTGGGGCAGAAATCCAAGGGCTGCTGTGGAAAAGTTCAGAGGAGGTGCTGTTGTCAGAGCCAGGATTCCCAAACAAGGCCATTCCAAAAGCAACAATGGGAAGGAAACAGGGCTTTGATTAAAACTTCATTGAGAGGGCTGGACTCACAACCCAGCGGTCTCCCACAACAGAGACGGTGTGTTCAGGAATCCAAAAGAACCGTCATTGCTCTTGGGGAATATTTTTGAGTAACCGCACCCAAGCCTTGTTGACTTGGCCAAGAGCAGAGTGGACGGGGGCAATTACAGGACAGCAAGCCACAGCGACAACACATAATCCAATCATTCACCCCACACTTCAGGTCTGTGCTCCCCAGTGTACACACACCTATAGGCCAAGCATCTAGATTTGTTCTGTGGACACGATCAGCTGTGGAATGCCTGCTTCTCTGAGCAGCCCGACACTGCGTAGGCTCTGAACAACAGAAATCCCCAGTGGGGCTGAGAATGCAACTCCTTAGTAAAGAGCTTGCCTAGCATGAACGAGGCCCTGGGTTCAATCCCCAGCAAATACAAAACAAACAAAACCTTGATACCATGTGTCACAGGTCCTCCTGAAGAATTATGAATATATATGTCTGAAAGGCTTCAGAATATTGTTCTTTAATATTGATTTTCCTTCAATGGCTCTCCTCAAGACCGTGCCATCCATGTAGATTCTGTTTACACTGTGAGCCTGCTTTGTTCTAGCTCCAGTCTCTTTAGAGCGAGTATTGGATTACTGTTTGTGACAATTGCCATTCATTTCCAGTTTGCAGCTTGTGAGATTAGCCTGCCAAGGCATTTATTCTTTTCTAACTATGCACTTTTTAACACAAGAAATATTTTCCAAATGTCTAATGCTGGAGCCAGCTGTTTAAATGCTGAGCTGGGGCAAAGGCTATAGCACACACTTTTGATGAGTGATTTCAGAATTTAGATGGTTGAATTCTGAAAAGGGAGAGGCTGATGAGAATGATTCATAATCAGTGCTGAGGCTACGGACTCTGGGCTCTTGCTTCCTTCTAACTCAGCACGGTTCTGCTCACGCAGTAGTTATGCTTACAGCTGCTAGGTGCTATGCGATCTTGATGGAAACTAAGAACTGCAAGAAGGCATATGACAGAAGCCATGTATCAGGATGATAGAACAGAAAGGAAGATCCAGGTTTCGGATAGTTCATGTCACCATCTCAACCCAGGCAACAAGAAGTCAGTATCATCTAGGTTACCTCTTCTGGTCAACAGAAAGAAAGTCATACATGTAAAATGTTTCTAAATAGTTTTAAAAATAAATCATAGTGGATCGGTCAGAGAACAAATCATAACTGAGATTAGAAAACACACTGATAAGGAATCAATAAAATATATTTCAAAACTGTATAGAGACATCTGCCGAGAGAAACTTATAGAAGATTTATTTACTTGCTTGTTTGGCTTTTTTTTTTTTGCGACAGTATTTCTCTCTGTGAGACCAATCTAGCCTGGAACTCACTCAGTCTGGGCTGGCCCCAAACTCAAAGTAATCCTACTGTTTTAGCCTTTGAATGCTGAGATTGCAGGTATGAGTCACTACACTAGTTTTAAAATGCCTATTTAAAAGGAAAAGGAGAGGAATTAACAAGCCAGGTGTCCAACTCAAGATACCAGACAGAGGAATAAAAACACGCACAAGGAAACAGGGGAAAGCTAATAGTAAATAGTAGAAATAAATAAAATTAAAAGCAAAGTTATAATAGGCGATCAAAACTTTTTAAAAGCTTGTGCTTTAAAAAACAAATAAGCATAACAGGAATTAAAAAGGGGAAAATATAATTTTTTTAAATGTTGTAAACTTCATGCAACTAAAATTGAAAACTTACATGAAATACCTAGTTCCCTAGAAAAATGAAACTTACCAAAATGGACTCAAAAAGAAAATCTACGTTGAGAGCTACAGTTATTTTTAGACAGTTGGATTTGTAGTTTAACATCTAACTACAAAAGCAAAATAAAAATAAAATAGATCAGGGTTCAGAGAGGTTTATAAGTAAGTTCTGCTAAATGCCTAAGAAAAAAGATAATCATAATCTTATACAGCCTGTTCTAGGACATAGAAAAAGACAATAATAATAATAATAATAATAATAATAATAATAATGGCTAGAGAGTCAGCTCAGTTTGTAAAGTGCTTGCCTGCAAGTATGAGGACTTGAATTTGATCCCTAGGTTCCACATAAGAAAAAGCCGGTTGTGGTGACACATGCTGTATTCCCAGGACTGGGGAGGCAGACAAGCACATCCCTGGGCTTGCCACTCTACTTGGCAAATCCCATGACAGTGAGACGTCACAAGAAAAAGTGGATCCCACTTGTGGAACAACCAGGTTGTCCTCTGTCCTCCCTAAACATGTACACAATGCCCTTGCACAAACAAGCACCTACACAATGAAAAATAAAAAGAGGAAATGACCATAACTTGTTATGATACTGGCTGACTTTTGGTACCAAAGGAAAGAAAAATAGTAAATTATATACTAGATTATAGACCAATCTCACCTTAATCCAGACATAAAAATCTTAAACCAAATAACTTTATTAATTAACTACAGTAATACATTACAATGCATGTATGTATCAAAGGAGAAAAAATACACCACTTAAATATATGTAAAGACTTTTCTAAAATTTAATTCACAGTAAGCACTTTTAGCAAGTTTATTATAGAAGTGCCTTCCTTAACTTGATGAAAGTATCCACACCAAATTTACAAGGTATATAATATGATCTATTTAGTGTGCTTAATGACTAAATATTGATGAGAAATATCCCCAATATCTACCATCACTCTATTGCTAGTCAGCTTGCTAGTGAGGTCCTAACAAGCAACTATATTATGAAAAGAAAATAAATGTGAAAGAATTTGAAAAGAATGAACAAACTATCATCTTTAAAATCAATGTGATTATCTGCTTAGGTACTTCAAAACAAACTAACTACGCGCTATTAAAATACAAGTTCTTCTGAGCTAGAGAGATGGCTCTGGTTAAAGGCACTTTCTTGCAAAATCTGCTCACCCCAGGCTTGGCTCTCCAGTACTCATGTAAAGACAAACACACAAAGTGGCACACATGTCTGGACTTTTATGCCATGGCAGGAGGCACACCTATTCTCTCTCTCTCTGTCTTTCTCTTTCTCTCTCTCTCTCTCTCTCTCTCTCTCTCTATCTGTCTCTCTCACACACAAAAAATAAATAAAAATATTTTTTAAAAAATAAGGTTTGGGAGCCTGTGGGACTGACTAGAAACTGCTAAAGTTCTGTGGAATCAAAATAGAATTTTATGAGTGCATAATGGATGGAGAGGAGAAAACCTACAGTGGCCCTGAAGGCCCTGATGCCATGTATGTCAAATTAATATCTTCTGGATTGTGAGAGCCGTGGTGGGGGAGACTATCCAGAGGCATGGCACCCCTCAGTAACAACACACTTGGGCCAGGAGGACCGGGCTGAGTACTAGGCTACCCAGGGTCCCCTGCCACAAGGACTGATCCAGACGACCCACTGAGGAGGAGGATATCCAGCTGATTGGAGATGGGGAGGGGGGCATTGGGGAATTGGGGATAACAACTCATTGTTTGCCCACTAAATAATATAACTCATTATGGACAATAATATATATAAAACAAATTAATATCTTTGATGATCACTAATTTATAGTAAAAAGAGAACATGCACTAACATCGGGAACAATAAAAGCCATGTTGAGTGGCCAGGTCAGTTTGCTGAGAATGAAGCCAACGAGGTCAGTTTTAAAGCGTTCCCTTCACATGTGCTATCACAGGTATGCGTGGATTTTACCTCCAAGGTTTGCTACACTAAAAGCTCCACCGAGATTCCTGAGTTCCCAATTGTACCTGAAATGGCACTGGAACTGCTGATGGCTGCCAACTTGCTAGATTGTTAAATAAAATACATTATAATAAACTGTTCATTTTTCAGTATTTAATACCTGTACTTCAGTTAGAATTTTTTCATATATAGCATGTTGCTTGTATGCAATTGAACTATAAAGTTAACTGCAAAGCAGATTTCCTTCTGTTCTTTTGCATAACAATCAGAGCTGAAATTAGTTTGCTACATCAACTAATTAAGGACGTTTTCACAAACTGAGAAATAAATATGCCAATTCATAGGTGGTTTTGCTTTATCCTTTGGAAATGACTTTTGAAATTATCACAGTGATGTAGAAAACGCTGAAATGTGAGCACAGATAAACGTGTTCTACAGGTAAATACTAGGCTAAGTATTTTTATGTTTTTAGTGTTTTTTAAAAAACCAGTTCTGATCTTATAGCTACTGATAGCATTATTAGAGTTATGCAAATAATTACATGAAAATCGTGTTTGTAACTTAGCCAAAACATTGATCTTTTTATAACTCAAAGAATAAGAGTTGAAATTTCTTTTTTTAAAAAAATATTTTATTTATTCATTTTCAAGCAGAGAGAGAGAGAGAGAGAGAGAGAGAGAGAGAGAGAGAGAGAGAGAGAGAGAGAGAGAGAGTGTGTACCAGGGCCACCACCTTGTGGGTCTGGCTTATGTGGGTCCTGGGGAATTGAACTCGGGGCCTTAGGCACTGGAGGCAAGTGCCTTAACCGCTGAGCCATCTCTCCAGCCCAAGAGTTGAAATTTCTTATGTGTTTTTTGATAAACTTCAGTATTGCTTAAGTGTATCTTGTGTTGTTAATTGATACAATTAAAAAAAAAAAACTTCATTCAAAAGCAATTTTGAAGTCAGGTGTGGTGGCATATGCCTTTAATCCCAGGCAGAGGTAGGAGGATCACCATGAGTTCAAGGCCACCCAGAGACTACATAGTGAATTCCAGGTGTCATGGTTTGATCCAGGTGTCCCCCACAAACAAATGAATGTGTTCTGATAGATTGATCCTCAGCTGATGGCAGTTTGGGTTTTACAACCTCGATGAAGCTGTGTTGTTGGGGGTGGGTTTATGGGGTTATAAGCCAGCTTCCCCTTGCCAGTGTTTGGCACACCTTCCTGCTGCTGTTTGCAGTGCTGTGGCAGAGGTGATGTCCACCCCTCTGCTCATGCCATCGTTTTCCCTGCCAGGATGCAGTCTCCCCTTGAGTCAGTAAGTCAAATAAACCCATTCCTCCACAAGCTGCTTTGTTTGGGTTCTTTCTGAGCAGCTACTAGAAACCTGACCGCAACACCAGGTCAGCCTGGGCTTAGAGCGAGACCCTACTTCAAAAAACCAAAAAAAAAAAAAAAAAAGAGTTCCTGTGCATTGTGCATTTGGGCCAGTCCAAAGTCCTTCTTGTGTTGGCTGTAAAGCTTCCTTTACAGTTTCCACTCTTAGCTTCGTAGTCACTAGGGATTACACTTACATTCAAACAATGTGTTTAAAACACTCGTTATGAAGCTACTTGTCTGAACCCTTCCAGTCTTCCTCCATCAAAGTGGAATTTTACAAAATACAACCAGTGTGGAGAGATGCAGCAAACATCCTATAGTGCACTTAGATCTAGCACCAGAGTTACCTTCTATTACTGTATGTTCCAGTAAACTGATGCTATAATCAGTGGGTCCTTGAAACCCAATTTATGAGGAAGGCATGCAGCTGTTATATTAACCAGACAAAGAGATTGAAAACATTTGACAGCATGTCTGGCTTGGTGTGGGAAAAGAAGCCCTGGGGTTAGTTTTAGTACTATATCTTAGAAGAAGGATCAAGTTTTTCTGGAAATTGAAGAAATGAAAAAGGGTAATTTCTTCACATCCTTCCAGCATATTGAACATGGTTAAATGTAAATTGTGTAATTTTAGTAACTTAAAACATACTGGCACATGCTCTAGAAGATTCTGTAATTAGTGTAAGACTGTATTTGGAAGCTGGGGGACAGCTCAGGTGCTGCTCCCTCAATATCTGCACAGGCCTCCTTCCAATCAGCCTCCAGCTACTACCACTAACCACCAAAACGATGGATTTCAAAAGGCAATAACTAGAAATAAATTTAATCTTGATCAGTTTTGTAGGTTATTATTGTGTTAGACCCAGAAATAACTTTAAAGTTTAGAACATTTAAATTGCCACAGAGACTAGGCAAATTTGTGTATCTTGCAGCAAATGATACTTTGGTGTTAATAGAGGCTGTGTTGACTGAAAAAAAATAAGGTTCATCAAAACTCATAAAATAAGGGTAAAATGCAAACATCAATTGTGTTCCCATGTAGAAGAAACAAATAATTACAAACTGTGATAAAGTGTTTCTAGACAATGGTTGTGGTATATGCCTATAATCCCAGCACTCAGGAGGCTGCAGCTGGAGAATAGAAAATTCAAGGTCAGCCTGGACTACATAGTGATACTTTATCTCAAAGACCCTGGAAAAACAAACAAATGAACAAATAAAAACCTAAGCAAATAAAAAAACCTAAAAACAAAAACAAAAAATGAAGAAAACCCACTAAAATTAAGTGGTTAAGTGTATCAATAATTGAATTTACCCAAATTAATCACCGTAAGTCATTTTACAGATCAGATTAGTAAAACTAAGAAAAAAGTGTCTGAATATTGGGGAGGATGTGGGTGGGAGTTTGTAGGTGTATCATTTACTATTTGAATATGCCCTCCATCAACTATAGAATGAATTTTTCTCAACAGCAATGACTTACTTTTATTCACAGACCTAATTCTAGTGCCTAGAATCATACTACATACTGAGGGAGGAGCGGGCAAAAACTGGTAAAGTTCAAATTGCAAATAACCTACCACTCCATGAATAAAAACAATTCCCCAGGAAAATACACTAAAAGTCTCTTTCACATCTACAAAAGAGGCCATGTCCAAATATGTTAATTGTATCAAAATAGAAGCAAATTAGAAGTAAGAGATTAGATGGAATGTGAAATAGTCATCCAATAGAATCATATATGGTAGTTGAATTGAGTGACTTAAAACTAAAGGTATCAATGTGAATAAAGGACATTATTCACTATACTCGAAACATGTTTACTTGAGGGGAATATATAATCTTTAAGAGCCAAGAAAAGGTAAGTAGAAAAATAACTTCACAGGCTGGGCATGGTGGCACACACCTTTAGTCCCAGCACTCGGGAGGCAGAGGTAGAAGGATTGCTGTGAGTTTGAGGCCACTCTGAGACTACTATAAAACAACACACACACACACACACACACACACACACACACACACACACACACACACACACTGCATTGGCAGTTAACAGTCGCTGGGGAAGGGGAAGTCATGCTCTTCAGCGGTGTAGCCACTAATAAGTTGTCTATACTTCAGTAAACAACCCCCTACTCATGCTTACGTGAGCAACCCTAATTAAACTCAATGAGTCACACAGGCACACAGACACATACACACACATAAATCAAAACAGAAACAAAAACATGAAAGTAGGAAGGAGACCAGTTGGGAAGAAGGGTTTGGTGTTGGTGATTATGATCAAAAAACATTACATACATATATAAAATTGTCAAAAGGAAAACAAAACTAAAACAAAAAAATATAATTTATAGTAACTTTTTTTTGTGCTGAGATTTAACCCAGGGACGTGTGCATGCTAGACAAGTTAACACTACTACTGAGTTATATCCCCAGTGCAATTTGGAATAATTTCTTTTTGCCCCACAAAAGTTAAAAAACCAAAACTGGATATGAGAAGAGGTACAAAATGATATGAGAGTCCTGAGAGAGGAGAAATTAATCCCTCCAAAGGAATCAGAGAAGTGTTCAAACTTGAGGTTGTGATTGATATTTAAACAAGTAGAAATGGGGCAGATTTTCTCATTGGAGGGGATTAAGGCAGAGGCAGAGGAAATAAAGCTTTGGGGACATTTGGAGCATCTCCAGGGAGTGGTTAGAAGTTCAAATTCTGGCTGGGGAGATGGCTCAGTGGTCCAAGTGCTTGCTTGTAAAGCCTGCTCTTCCAGGTTTGATTTCCCATTACCCACAGAAAGTCAGATGCACAAAGTGGTGTGCATCTGTCTAGAGTTGTGTGCAGCAGCAAAAGGCCCAGGCTCACCCATATTCTCTCTCTCTCTCCTTCCTCACAAATAAATAAATAAAACATCTTAAAAGGAGTTCAATTTCATTGGAATATAGACTGAATACAGAGTAATGGTGAAAGGTAAGTTGGAATAAAATCTTGGAGAAAATATCTACTACTTAATACTTGTTAAGGTATTTGATGAGAAAAATTAAGCCAATGAAGGTATACCACAGTGACTAGATTTGGGTTTCAAATAATTTAGCTCCTTTTAAATTTATCTTATTGCAAATTCAAATTAAGATATTTCCCCAAAGAATTAGTGTGTTTTTTCACTTAAAAGTTGCATCTTTAAAAAATAAGGGAGAAGGGCTGGAGAGATTGCTCAGTGGTTAAGGCACTTGCCTCTGGTGCCTAAGGCCCTGGGTTTAATTCCCCAGTAACCACATATGTCAGACCCACAAGGTGGTGGCCTGGTGTTTTCTCTCTCTCTCTCTCTCTCTCTCTCTCTCTCTCTCTCTCTCTCTCTCTCTGTATTTCTCTGCTTGAAAATGAATAAATAAAATATTTTAATAAAAAATTATTTCTTAAAAAAATAAGGGAGAAAAAAATAAGGGAGGAGGCTGGAGGAATGGCTCAGTGATTAAGGCACTTTCCTGCAAAGCCTAATGACTTGAGTTTGATTCCCTAGTACCTATGTAAAGCCAGATGCACAAGAGGTCACATGCATCTGGAGTGAGTTTGTGGTGGCTAAAGGCCCTAGTACACCAAACCTCCCTCCCCCCCCTCCTCTCTGCTTGCAAATAAATGAAATATTAAAAAAAATAATGGAGGGCTGGGGAGATAGCAGTCAGTAAAGTACTTCCCTTGCAAACATGAAGACCTGAGTTAGATTCCCCAGAACCCATGTAAAACACTAGGCATGGTGGTATGAACCTGTAATCCCAGGGCTGGGGCAGGCAGAGACAGATGGAACTCTGGGGCTTGCTGGACAGACATTTGGCAAGTACCACGCTAATGAGAGTCCCTGTCTATAAAACAGGTAAATGCCACTCAAGGAACAATGCCTGAGGTTGTCCTCTGACCTCCACACACATGTGTACCCACACATACATGAGCTCACACATGTGCACATACACCCACCAAAAAAGAAAAAGAAAATGAACTAGATGTGGTGGCTCACACCTGAAATCCTAGCACTCAGAAGGCTGAGGCAAGAGGATACTAGCAGTTCTAGATTAGCCTGGGTAACAGAGTGAGACCTGTTTCAGAGGAAAAGGAAGAAGGAAGAGAGGGAGGGGAAAAGGGAGGGAGGGGGAAAAAGGAAGCTGCCCCGTGGCTCATGCCTGTAATCCCAGCACTAGGGAAGTGAGGTAGGAAGATCCCCATGTTCAAGGA
This sequence comes from Zapus hudsonius, assembly GCA_004024765.1. Taxonomy (NCBI): domain Eukaryota; kingdom Metazoa; phylum Chordata; class Mammalia; order Rodentia; family Dipodidae; genus Zapus; species Zapus hudsonius. The sequence goes on from PVHP010003366.1 coordinate 19,763, forward strand.
CAGCCTGGGCTACAGAGTAAGTTCTAGGTCAGTCTGGGCTAGAGTGGGACTCTTGGAAGGGAGGGAAGGAGGGAAGGAGGAAGGTATTTTAGAATAAGTTGCTTTTCAATAATCCCAGTTAGCTACTCATTTGTTTATTCAGACATCCTTTCACTCAATCCTTCAACAACCTAAAAATATTTAATGAACACTTTTTGAACTATTTGCCTGAATCCGGTGACTAGAGGTGAAATCTCTATCACCTGTATTTATCAGTTCCAAAGCACACTTGTTCTCCCACCTCCAAGTCTCATATTGTCAGTACCTCTGAACTCAAAACTGCTTAAACTGATGTCAGTCAGACTGTAGTCATGACGTAATTGTCATGATCTGTCCAGACTCAAACTTAGTCATAGCTGCTCATGTTGTCATGACTTCAATTGAGTTAAATACCCTGTTGGTAATAATATGTTGGGCTAAATTGCTGCTTAATTTACAAAACATTATGCTGTGCTTTGGCATTGAAATGCAGTCACTATATTTGCAGAGGGCATAGAAACAGTAGGACATGAATTTTATATTAATAATCTGTCATCACTAAAGAAATGACTGAGCCGGGCGTGGTGGTGCACGCCTTTAATCCCAGCACTCGGGAGGCAGAGGTAGGAGTATTGCTGTGAGTTCAAGGCCACCCTAAGACTACAAGGTGAATTCCAGGTCAGCCTGGACTAGAGCGAGACCCTACCTCAAAAAACAAAAAAAAAAAAAATGAAATGACTGAAACTCTGTATATTATTACAAAAAATAAGAGTTGAGAAGTAAGATACCCTCAAACAAAACTGTGTTCTTGGGAGGATGATGGGAGAGGCTTACGATCATAGTATATTGTTTATATTTATGGAATTTGTCAATAAAAATTTGAGAAAGAATCTCCCAAGATAAGGTAAAAATGCAGGAGGAATTGTCTCTGGTCTCAAAGCCTGAGAGGCGAGTGTGACTAATTCCTGGGTCTCTGGGTTATAGTCAAGACACTGTGTCACAGTTTAATTGATGGAGACTTTTCTTTGTCAGAGCTACATAAAATAATGATGTGCCTTAGAATTAAACATGTCTTCAGAATAGATTACACACAGTAATTCCCATTTTCTTTTCAAGAAATCATCAGAACCATAAGAACCAACTTTTCCTTTAGCAAATGAGGAAACTGAGTTTCAAGAAGTGGAAACTGGCACTGCATTATACCCACAACCTGGTGAAGGCAGAGGAAATTGTCTTGCCTGTGGCAGAAACAGATACAAATTACATTATGTCTTGATGGCTTAGATCTCCATTTAAAAACTACTCCCCTACCCCATCGGAAGGATGATAAACAGCTCTGTTAACCATGAAATTTCCAACAGCATGATTCAGGTTTATGTCCATCGTCTGTATCTATTCAATCTCCTTAGTCACAAGCCTTATTGGCTTTTTAGTTTAGATATTTCATACAGCACACACTCTCGGTGCCCTTTTTATTTTCCCAATGACATTGTAAAGCCACATGAAGCAGTTTTAAAATAGATACAGATAGTAATTTGTTATTTATGTTTTTTTTTTCAGTATGTACAACATTAAGTCATCTCACCGTCAGTCTTTTTCCGGTGCTTAGACAGTTAAGGAAAGCTGTTGTCCAAACTTGAAATGGGAGTATTAAACCACGAACAGATGTGAAATATGCCTTGCTTAATTGATGAAACCATTGTGGAGTAAATAGAGACAGAATTATCTGTTTCTACCCCACTCCTTCTGGTCCAGGCTAACACTGATCCATGAAGCAATCTCTGTTTGCCCCCCACAGCTTCCAACATGAGCCAACAAATGTAGTTGAGGATGTGCAAAGCTGATGGACACCTAGTTTCTAACTGTTCAGTGGAAAGCTGTAGAATGCTAATATCTTTAACTATTTATTATATCTATCTTTTGAAATGTGTCAATGAAACATAAGTCTAATAATTTTTTTGAGACAAGGTCTCATGTAACCCAGGCTGTCCTTGAACTAATGCTATAGTCAAGAGTGTTTTGAATTCTGGATCCTTTTGCCTCTACTTCCCAAGTTCTGAGCTTATAATTATGTGTCACCATGCCCTGATTTATTCAGCACTGAGGATCAAACCCAGGGCCATCTATATGGTAAGCAAGCACTCTACCAAGTGAGCCATATCTCCAGCCTAATTGTTAGTTTTTAAGCAAAAGATTTAATAATATTCATGCCTATTAATATCTTTAGGTGTAGGGAGATATCTTAGTGGATAAAGTGTTTGCCAGGCAAGCATGAAGACCTGAGTTTGGATTCCCAGATATAAATATTAAGCATATTGGCATGCACCTATAATCCCAGTGCTGGGGAGAAAGGGCAGAGACAGAGGATCCCTTGGGCTCTGGCTAGTTAGTCTAGCTTAATCAGCAAGCTCTGAGTTCAGCAAGAGACACCAAGAATAAGGTGGAAAGCACCCAATGTAGACTTCTGACCTCCATACACAAACATAAGCATGCGTACACATGCAATCACATGCATGAGAACAAAACTTTAATAGATATGAATTTATGTATGCTGTATCAGTGGAACTATCAAAAGAAGATACTAGTTTGCTATAACATTTCGAATATAGACTACAATAATTTGGGCTGGGGAGATGGCTCAGAGGTTAAAACAGCTTGCTTCCAAAGCCTGGCAGCCCCCGTTCTATTCCCCAGTATCCACATTTGGCCAGATGTACAAAGTGGCACAGTATCTAGAGTTCTTTGCAGTGGCAAGAGGCCCTGGCATGCCCATTTTCTCTCCATATATAAATAAAAAATTTAATATAGAATAAAATAATTTATTATTAATGGTGATGCAATATGTTCCACCAATGTGCTTATTTACTACAAATCCCAACAAGTAATTATAAAATAAGAAGATAAAAGATTTATAATTGATAATTGTCCCAAAGATATGTAATAATAACCAATGTAGCATGAATATAGAACGCACAGTATGTATAACAAGATTTTGATATTTTGTAAGAATACAGGCATATATATAGATATATATATGTTCAGTATTGATATATTTGATATTTGTTTATACTGACCATGATACAATAAAATAGATGTTTACTATTAATTTTTTAGGCTAGCATACACAGTAGTGGGTTTTCTTATGGCATCTTCATATATATGTTTACCCACTGCCCTCCCCCATATCCCCTGCCTTTCCAGTTAGTTCCTTTTCTTCCCCCCAGTTCCTCTCCCCTTCTGTTTTCCTATTGCATGTATTCTATTACCCTCTGTATTTCCAAGTCCCTTAAGGTCTCTTCCTCTCCTCCTTGAATTTTTTTGGAATAGGTATGCATATGTGGTATGCATGTATGTGTATGCATGTTCATAAGTGTGTGTATGTGTATGTTTTGAGGCCAAAATTTGATGTTAAGTGCTTTCCTCAGTTGCTCTCCATTTTGTTCTTAGAGACAGATTGTCTTACTGAACTTGGAGATCACCAATTCAGCTAGACTAGCTAGTCAGCCAACTCCAGGGATTCTCCTGTATCCTCCCTAGTTGGGGATTTTACAGGTACTTTCCACTGCACCTGGCTTTTTTTTTGAGGGGGGGAGTATTTATTCATTTATTTATTTGAGAGAGAAAGAAAGAGAGAGAGAGAGAGAGAGAGAGAGAGAGAGAGAGAGAGAGAGAGAGAGAGAATGGGTGTACCAGAGCCTCCAGCCACTGCAAACAAACCCCAGACCACCTTGTGCACCTGTGGATACTGGGGAATTGAACTCAGGTCCTTCTGCTTCACAGGCAAGCACCTTAACTGCTGAGCAATCTCTCCAGCCCACAATCTCAGGTTTTAAGGAGCAGCTTTTCACGTGAAGTCAGGTCACTGTTCATAGCTCAAGACCTAATCAACCCTGGTCTGGATCCCCTAGGCTCTCATTTTATGACTGAGAATTTAACTCAAGATATCTGAAATTCAGTTTGATCCTTTAGGAGTTTGAAAACTTATTTATTTATTTATTTGACAAAAGAAAGAGAGAGTAGGAGAGAGAGAGAGAGAGAGAGAGAGAGAGAGAGAACGGGTATGACAGGGCCTCTTGCCTCTGCAAATGAACTCCAGATGCATGTACCACTTTTGCACCTGGTTTTTATGTCAGTGCTGGTCATCCAAACTCAGGAAGCACTATACCAACTAAAACGTCTCTCCAGATCCTCTCTCTCTCTCTCTATCTCTCTCTCTCTCTTATCTTGAAGCATTCCCAATATAGAGATGCTATGGCCTCAATATTATATTTCTTCTTAAATTCGTATATTGAGGTATGTGGTGGCTAATATTGATTGTCAACTTGATTGCCTCTAGAATCGCGTGGGAGATGAACCTCTGAGTATGTCTGAAGGGGAGTTTCTAGGTTAAGTTAACTGAAGTGGGAAGACCTACCCTACCTATGGGCAGCACTATCCCATGGGCTGGGATCCTGGACTGAATAAAAAGGAGCGAGTAGCAGCATTCATTATTCTCTGCTTCCTGACTGCTGATGCAGTGTGACTAGCAGCCTCAACGTCCTCCTGCCTTGCCTTCCTCACCTTCATGGACTATAACCTCAAACTGTGAGTCAGATATTTTGTGAGAGCAATAAGAAAGGTAACTAATACAGAACCTAATACAATAACATTAGGATATGAGAACTTATGAATGGGATTGGTGGGTGCTCCATCACCCCTTCTGCCTTATAAGGACATATGGAGGGCACCAACTATGAGGAACATGCCCTCACAGGTGCCAAAGCTACGGGCACCTGATCTTGGATTTCCCAGTAGGAAATTTCTGTTGTTTAGAAAAAATCTAAGATAGCAAATAGATGGAGACAGGGGTATTTGTCTTTTCCTTATATTAAAATTAAGCCATAGTATATCTTTCTAGTCATTTTCTATTTAAATCAATGCTAGGAGTTGAATCCAGGGCCTTGTGCATGTCAGGCAAGCACCATCACTTAGCCTCTATACAGGATTTTCATGGGTAAAGTATCAATTGTATACAGAGTTTTGTATATTCTTTCATTTATTCAACATTATAATGTAATGATTTCTGCTTAGTACTAACATTTTCTTAATTATAAACTATTATTAGCTGCATAATGTTTCACTGTTAATGTATCTTTTCTTTACTCAGTCCCCTGCAATTTTAAATATACACATCTTTTGGCTATTTTTAATAGAAATTTTTGGTTTTGTGAATCTTTCTAGGCAGTTTGCTATTATAAATAATGCTATAGTGAACATCTTTATGTTTAAAATGAGATTCATATAAAATTATGAAAATATGAGTAGGTATGTTTAAATGAAAATATTAATGATCAATGGCATAAAAGTGGAAAAATTAATTGTATTAATTTTTTTTTTCAAGACAGGGTTTTAGAATAGAACCCAGGCTGGCTTTGAAATCGCCATCTTCCTGCCTTAGCCTTACAAGTACTGGGAATATAGGCATGTCTGACCAGGCCTGGTTTAAAAAAAGATTTTTAAAATAAACATGAACATTTACCTACTACTTACCAGTGGTGGACTCTTTGTCCCAGAGAATAATCGGGCATGTGTCCAGCAGCCAGGGAGGTATTCTGCCCTTTTGTAATTTTCCAGGGCAGGGACAGGCCTTGGAGCGGGGAAAGAGCAGAAATGGTGAGAGGTTGGGCATTGATCTGTGCCCAGCAGCCTGCACTACTACCACAAAATACCACAATTTCTGTGAAAACCATTGTTACCTGACTTCCCAAGTAGATGACATGTTCCCTAAAGGTAGAATAGCCTCCTGACCTTCACGTGCCCTTTGTCCCCTTACAGTTATCACTACACTGTACAGTTGCAGGAACCAGGGACTCAAAACAGCCTGGAGACCAGATTCTGGCCCCGTGGGAGTAATCCCCTAGCTTGGCACCCAGGAACTTCAAAGGACAAACTGATCCAAAATCCCTTAGGTCACGATTTTTAGCACAGCTGTCAGAATACACACCCTGTAAACAGGAAATGTCTTAGGAAATACAACTGGGTACTTGTTATTTTTATTTTTAAAGAACTATTAAAAAGTCTGAGCAGAGGGTGACGACACTGCTTTTGCATTACTGCTAACAAGCTAGAGTTTTCCCTAATGGGCCTGCTTTCATGATCTGGGCCATTGTGTGCCCACTGCTGCTTAACAGGAGCTTAATTATCCCAAAATTAATCTATAACTCATTTTACCTTGTAATATGAATGTCTCAGATGAGGGAGTTGTAAGTTACACATCTTGTTTTTGCTGTGACAGAAAAGGAAAAGATTTACTAAAACCTTAAACCAGTATTTAGACACCTCTGTGCTTGGAACACTGGGAAAAAGGAAATCCATATAAAACAGAACAGAGGAGGCTCCATTCCATTGAACAACATCAGCAAAGGCTAAAATTAAGAACTACTGACTTCTAGGAAAGACTTAGCTTCATGATGGCCACAGAGCTCCTCCATACCTGCGATCCACCCTGCCTGATGTCAGCTACACAGCCTCATGGGAATGCCTTCATTTCTCCCCTTTCTGTTCCTGGTTTGATAGATTCCTGCTTCTCCCTCAAAGCTATGATGCAAGTTAACTTGGTTAATGTAAGAAGACAGCCTTGGGGCTGGGGAGATGGCTGGCTGGTTAAAGGTACTTGCTTATAAAGTCTGCCAGCCCAGATTCAATTCCCCAGTATCCATGCAAAGTCAGACACATGCATCTGGAGATTTCTGCAGTGGCAAGAGAGCCTGGTGTGCCTATACATACACAAGCAAACAGATAAACAGATACAATTTCTTAAAAGAAGATAACCTTGAAGAGTGGAAAGAACTTGGGCTTTTGAGTGAGGTTACACTCATTGAATCTTGGGTTCATTTCACACTAGTAACCAAGTGAATAATTTGGCCTCTGTGAGTCTATATCCTCCTCAGATAATGGAGCTGAATATCAAATCACACAACTATATAAAATGCTTATATGAGTTGGACACTCAAGAATACTCTTCCTACATTCCACATGTGAAAATAACATTTTGATTATGCTGGATTAAGTATATTACTAAAATTAATATCATCTATTCATCTCTCTTTTTAAAACTCTCCCACTGAGGAAAAGAATGCAAGTATCTCATTAGTATTTTTTATACTAACCACAATTTGAATTTAGCATTTTGGTTCTATTAGAATGAATATATTATTAAAATTAACTTCAGTGAGGTGTGGTGGTGCACACCTTTAATCCCAGCACTGGGAGACAGAGGTAGGAGGATCACTGTGAGTTCAAGGCCAGCCTGAGACTACATAGTGAATTCCAGGTCAGCCTAAGCTAGAGCAAGACCCTACCTTGGAAAAAAAAAAAAGTTAACTTCATCTGACCTTTTTTTTTTAACTTTCTAAAATAAGTTCTATTTACACACATGGTCACCTGTGAAATAGAGACTCTGGTGGCAGGGAACAATTGTGGTGTGACTCAGGCAGATGTAAAAAGAACAGAGAAGTTTATGGTTGTTTCATGTAGTCATCAACTATGTCAGTGATTTTTCAGTGGATGGGGAATGTTCCTGAGAAACCAAGTGACAGCCTCGGCTTGAACCCTGGTCTGTCCTGAACTCAAACTTCCATTTTCAGATTGGTCCACTTGAAGCCTCCCAGTGGCCCTGGAGGGAGGCAGAACAGGATCCAAACCAGACCCAAGCACAAGTACGCCATATTATTGCTGTTCCATCTCCCCTCAGTGAGTCAAGTGTTCACTACAGCCTCCCTGGCTGCTGGGTCCCATAAGCCAAGAGCCCCTCAGAGAGGCTTCCCACAGCACCCACCTGCCGCTGTACCTTCTTTCTCCTCATGCCCCACTCACTGCACCAGTGCCAACTCTGAGAGAAGGGGCATGACAAGGCCTCTGGCCACTGCCAATGAACTCCAGATGCATGTGGATACTATGTAATTGAACCCAGACTGTCAGGCTTTGCAAGTGCCCTTAACCACTGAGCCATCTGTCCAGCCCCAATACTATTATTTTTCTTCCTAAAGAATAAGGTGAAGGGCTGGGTGTGGTGACATACTCTTAATCTCAGCACTCAGGAGACACAGTGAATTCCAGGTCAGCCTGGGTTAGAGGGAGGCCCTATCTTGAAAAACAAGATAATAAAGTATATTAACCTCAACATGATTAAAGTTTGGGCCACGTCATCTCTGTTGTTGGAAGTTGTCTTGTGTACACGGGACATTTCACAGTATCCCTGGTTTCTAATCTCTAAAGGCCAGGAAGAACAGCCCTGGTTTTGCTCCAGTTCTACAACTGAAGGTGTCTCCAGACAGCACCCAGCTTGAGAAAAGCTGCTCTAGGACCTTCCTCCCTGGCTGGTCCCCTCTCCAGTCTAGATTCAGCCTGGTTGGCTCCTTTCCCTTATTAAAAATAGGCTACTTTCTCCAGTCTTTAAAAACAAAACAAGTCAAACACAAAACCACTTTCCTCATAGTCAAGCTTGCTCAAAAAAAAAAAAAAAAAAAAAAAAAGAGAGCCTGTGGTGACTGTCACTTTCTCTCCATTCATCCTCCTGCCACAGGCATTATCCTCACCCTCACTTGAAATGCAATGCGTGGCCCAGTTTCTACTGGTGAATGGCAGACTCTGTGTCCTCTCTGCCCTGATTACCTGATGAGCCTCTGACGTTTGACAGTTGCTGACTTCCAGGGTGACTTCCTGTATGGTTCTTTGACCCTTCCTCCCAGACCCCAGGAGGGATTTCCTTTGCTCTGCTTCTCAAGTTCTAGCCATCCTCATTCCCCAAGCAAGGCCTTGCTTTCTCTTCCTGGGCCACATTCACTTAATTCTCAGGCCTTTCATTCTAATGGAAGCAGCAGTTATAACGTTTCTACTTCAAGACCAGATTTCTTTTTTTCTTTTCTTTTTTTTTTCGAGGTAGGGGTCTCGCTCTAGCCCAGGCTGACCTGGAATTCACTATGTAGTCTCAGGTTGGCCTCAAACTCATGGTGATCCTCCTACCTCTGCCTCCTGAGTGCTGGGATTAAAGGCGTGTGCCATCACCCCCGGCCTAAATAACTTTTCTAATGTACCTTGCAGGAAGTTGTTCCCAGTTAGCACATGTAAGTTCCTTTTCCCCGTGTAGAGAATATGAAATACATTTGAGCTTTTTCACTGGTTCCTGCCTCAGAACTACTCTAACCCCTGGAATTTCCTGAGTGATAGGAGTCACAGAGCCACATAAAGCAGACACATTGTTACTCATAGTGAGTCCCTTTAATAGCACCTGAGTTTATATAGATGAATGCTTTAGGGTGGGTCCCTAGACAGCCTCAAGATGTGGCCAGTCACCAGAAAGACCAAGTGATTAGATGACTTAGAGGTTTGGAACTTCACCCCACCCATCACTAGGAAATGAAAGGGTCAGGGCTGGAAATGAAGCTCTGTTAAAAGAAAAACAAAACAAACAAACAAACAAACAAAAAACCAAAAACCTGTTGAACCACAAGACTTGAAAGAGCTTCCAGTGGCTGACAGGTGAGGTGTCCAGAGACGCTCTGCTCCCCCATCCTTGCCTTGCTCAGGCAGTTCCTTGTCATCCTTTAAACTGGCAAACTGAGTGGTCTTCTAAGTTCTGTGAGCCATCCCATCCCTCCTAGAAACCCTGGTTGGTAGGTAGTTGGTTACAAATATGAGAGTCCCATCCTTGTGAGACTGAGCCCTGGATCTGTGGCATCTGCCACTCTCAGACTGTCCGAATTGAGTGACTGGACACCCAGTGAGTTTCAGCTGGAGAGTTGCTTGCTGGGGGGAACCACGCCCCTGTCAGGTCATAGGATTGTTCTGCAGTGAGGAAAATCAGTAAGAACTGAAGTTTACCTCTCTGGAAGACACACTCCAGAACATCTGAAAGACACCCTCAAAACATTAAAAATTATTATGTATTATGTATTATTATTATGTATTGGGCTTTTTTTGTTGTTGATAAATGACTTTTTTTGTCATGTTCTCGAATTTTCTTCCATTAAAAGAAGCAATTTTTGCATCTAGAGAAAAGCACTTTGCTACAACACTCTTACACATACACCTGACCACACCACTCCCTTCTGTTGGCCATTCATTGACCTCATGGTCAAGTGCAAGCCTCTAAGTATGGCTTACAAAACCCTTCATGAAAGGATCTTGGTCTAGTTAGAAAACATTTATTTTGTTTTTTGAGACAGGTTCTCACACTCTATTTCCGGCTGGCCTGGATTCATGCAATCCTCCTGTCTCATAGTTACAAAATCTTATCTCTTGTCCTCTGTTTCCCCCAACATCCTACACTGGCAACTCCAAATCTCTTTTAGATCCTTGAATTGAAACTGCTGTTGCCTGTTTCTAGAGAAGACGAGCTCTCTGCTTTTATTCGGTGCCTACACATAAGTCTGTAATGGACACTCACTCCAGATTTCTGCCCAAGGTTGGGGACAGGGAGGAGGGAAATGGGGGTACCATCATAAGATTTACTCATAAAATGTATTTAATTAAGGATAATAAAGATATAAAAAATTTAGTTCAAACACATCTTCTCTAAACTCTCTTCTTATCTAAATCTCCAAATTAAAATAATCACACCTGGCTTTGTAATTCGTGACCATTTTGACGGTTGCCAGAACATCTAGGACACTTACTTTATTTCACTCATCTTGCCTCTATCCAAGAGACTATGGAATCCCTGAGGTCAAGGCCTATGTTTTTATTTGGCTTATAGGATATACATAGTTAAAATTTAACTGAGGACCAGAGTGTAGCTTTAGTGAGCTTGTCTAGTATACTCAAGGCCCTGGATTTAAACCCCAGAACTACAAATTAAATTTAATTTAATTTAACTGAGAAGCACTGTAGTAGGACTTTAGAATCATATGGAAAAGAAAGAAGAAATTATAATAATAAAAGTCAAGCTGGGGTGTGGGGGACCATACCTATAATCCCAGCACTTTGGAGATGGAGGAAGCGGGATCAGGATTCAAGGTTAGCTTCAACTCTATTGTGAGTTCAAGGCTAGCCTGAGCTACATGGGATCTTGTCTCAAAAAAAAAAAAATCAAACAAATAGAAAAACAAAAGCACCAACCTCATAGCATTTTATATGCTTTAATCTTCCATTTACTCCATGATTCACTTAAAAATATTTTTTAAAATTTTATTTCTGATAAGGGTATCATGCATGCCAGGTTGGCTTAGAACTTAGTATCCAATGGAGGATGACCTTGAATTTAAATTATTTTTGTAATATTTTATATTTTATTTGAAGCAGGGTCTCACTCTAGCCCAGGCTAACCTGGAAGTCATTCTAGCTCAGGCTGATCTTGAATTCATGATCCTCCTTTGTCAGCCTGTCAGCCTCCCAAGTTCCAAAATTAAAGGCATGCAACACCACACTTGAAAATTTTATTTATTTGTGTGTGTGTGTGTGTGTGTGTGTGTGTGTGTGTGTGTGTGTGTGTCTGCAAAGGAATGCCTGTTGGCTTTACATGGGAAGCTGGGGAATTGAACTCTCATAATTTTTTAAAATTTTTTTTATTTATTTGCAAGCAGAAAGAGAAAAAGAGAGGAGGGAGAGAGAAAGAGCAGAGCAGAGAGAGAGAAAGAGAGAGAGAGAGAGAGAGAGAGAGTACCCAGAGAATTTTATCACTGCAAACAAACAAACAAACAAACAAAAAACCAACTCTAGATGCATGTGCCACTTTGTGCACCTGGCTTACCAGGAAATTGAACCTGGGCCATAAGGCTTTGCAAGTAAGTGATTTTAACTGCTGAGCCTTCTCTCCAGCCCCATCATAAATTTTTTTAACATGGGAAATTGAGACTTTAGAGAGGGTAGGTGATTTGCCCAGGGTGCAGCAGGTAGTGAGCTTTCAAAGTTTAACTTTTTAATCTAAATACAATATATTTGGTCCTATCATTTGAATGAAGCTTTCAGCAATCTATTTAAGGAGAAGTTACTGTCAGAGCTCATCCTGACCACTCAGTACACAAGAAACCAAATGTGGAGGGGTTTAGATTTGTGCTATTCCCACCTCCCATTTCAGAAAAACACTGCAAACCCCAGGCTCCTGAGTTGCTGGATCCATATCTGTTTGCCCTGGGGAACTTCCTGGCTTTCCAGTGACCGGAAAATCTGCCCCATGTGTGGTCAGGTACCTGGATCCGACCCCTTCTTGGAGTACAGTGAGAGGGGAGATGATGTAGATTTGGGGGCCCTGGTAAATAGAGCATTCTTGTAACCAGAGGTAAAGTCCCCCTCTGTGTTCCCTTGTCCCAAAGCTCTGACTGCAGTCTCACAGGGAGGCCCAGAAGCTTCCCTAATGACTGTGGAGTCAGATTAAGATCAGGTGGCCTCCCAGCTGGCACCAACAGCCATTACACTTTCCAAAGATAAGGAAAACAAACATTAGCTAGCAGGAGCATAAACAGTGCCATAAAAACACCCACACCTTCTTGCCCTCACCTCCACCCTCCCAAAGGAGCAGCAACCTGTCACTCCTATCCTGTAGAGAGGGGGATAAGGAACCCAATACAACTTGCATGGGAGACTTAAGGTTGCTCCAGCCAGAGAGGGATCTCCTAAAGAGAAAGGTCTTTTCATTTCTACTTCCTCAGATCTTCTCCAAATGACCTCACCTGCCTCGGCACCTTAGTTTGGCCTCGAATTATATATATGTACTGCAATGGCTCTGCAATCTCTAATCATTACTTATATGGTCACAGGATCCAGTTTAGTGAGTGCTTTCCAACCCACTTGATGTTGGCTGTGTGCCTTGTGTACCAAATAACAGCTCAACCAGGACTCAGCATCCTATATCATCTGTGTTGCCCGGTTTTGGTCCCTGGATCAGCTCCCCAGAGTCTACTGGGAACTTGTTGAAAATGCAGGTGCTCAGGTCCCACCCCAGAACCCCTGAGTCAATTAACATTTTAATAAGATTTCAAATGATTCATTTGCCTCTTAAAGCCTGAGGTGCCCTAGGCTAGAATGGTGTTTAGGGATACATAATATCCTTCTGTAAGTAATATACAGGACAGGTTCAGTTTTCTCTGTCCCCCAAGGTCCTCAGGTTTAGGTAATTCTACTGACCCCTTTTGTATATCTTTAAGATTTTGTATATCTTTACATGTATGAATATTTGATGCCATGCTCAGATATTTTATTAGTAATAATAGCAATAACTATAAGAATTATTTACTGAGTACTCATGTACAAGGTGGTATATATGTGTTAAATTTATTTTTATTTTTAAATATTTATTTATTTGGAAGGAGAAAGAAAGAATGGGTGTGCCAGGGCCTTTAGCCATTGCAAATGAACTCCATATGCATGCACCACTTTGTGCATCTGGCTTTACATGGGTACTGGAGAATCAAACTGGGGTTGTTAGACTTTGCAGGCAAACACCTTAACTGCTGAGTCATCGCTCCAGCCTGTGTGTTATATTTTTAATCACTATTGTGCTCCTGTTTTCTTGGGATGTCTTAACAAAATACTGCAGAGAGAGAGAGAGAGAGAGAGAGAGAGAGAGAGAGAGAGAGAGAGAGAGAGAGAGAGAGAGAGAGAAGCTGGAGCACCATAAATTTTCCACAGTTGTGGGAGTTACTAGGCTAAGATTAAAGTGTTGGAAGGATTGGTTTCACCAGAGACCTCTCACCTTGACTTTCTGGCAGCATTTTCCATGCTGTTTCCTCTGTGTGCACATGTCTGTTGTATGTGTTCAGATTTCTCATACAGACATTCTGAGATATTGGGGGTTGTTGGGCTGCAATCTATGAATTTGGGTGGAGGGACATGAATCAGCTCATAATTATTTAAAGTGGCAAATTCTTATCATGTTACAAAGAAACTAGCTTAAGGATGTTTCATAACAATGTCATTCAGCTAGTAATAATAGTGCCAGAGCTGTAATTTATTTGTCCTCACATATTTCACAAATATTTGTTGCATACCTACATTATACCATGTTTTGCTGTTCATGACAGGAATATGGAAATCATGATTTCTACTCTCATGAAACTTTTGTTTTTGTTTATTCTAGTTTATTTTGGAATCTATTTGCCTCCCTCTCCTGCTAGAAATTTATTTTTGTGTAATCACACATTATTATTTATTGTGAAGTCAAGAGAAACTATACAATGGTCTTAACCAGCAGTGAACCCGAAAAGCTTCATGCTTGGCCAACCAAGCCAAATATGCAACTGGTGCAATGGTGACATATCTGCTATGGAGGAAATCAGCTGCTCTCTGATTGGAGTTGAAGCCTGTCTAATGGTGGGAATTCCTGCCTGGTACTGACAACCTAATCAAAACCTATGGCAGCCAGGTGTTGTGGGCATGTCTTTAATCCCAGCACTCGGGAGGCAGAAGTAGGAGGATCACCATGAGTTCAAGGCTACTCTGAGACTACAGAGTGAATTTCAGGTCAGCCTGGGCTAGATTGAGACCCTACCTCAAAAATAAATAAATAAATAAACAAATAAATAAATAAATAAATAAATAAATAAATAAATAAATAAATAAATTCTATGGCTTGGGAGATCATAAGCCCCAGGGGGGAAACATCTATGTTGTCTGACTAAGTGGATATATTATGACCACCAAACTGTCCTTTAAATACTTTTGTTAATGCCCACATATTAATGCTGCTCTTGTTTTTGGTTAGAACAACTTCTCTTTTCAGATGGCAGTGACCACTTGGGAGACTCAAAACACACCAAAGCGCTGAGAAGAAGTTACAGTGGAGTGCTCACCACTAAGTGAGACATCTCATCCTCTATCTTACTAAGGCTGGAGTCAAGAAATAGTGTGGCTGACTCTTCTGGTTTGCTTGGAACTAAAGAGTTACCTGGGACACAGAATTTTTATGCAAAAACTAAAATCATCCCAGGCAAACTAAAATGTGTTTTGACATATGAATTTGGAAGAGATACAGTGCAGTCCACGATAGAGCTATTATTTTACTCTGGCAGGAATCTCAAGCTATTGGTAAACAGTTTTTTCTTGGAATAGTAGAGTCTTAGCAAGAACTAGTTTTGCTATTCAAGCCCCTCTATTTTAGCTGACAAAATTCTCATGGGGCAGAAAATGAGTGTGTAAGTTATTCATATGTCTTACATATCCCCTTTGTGATACATACCCAGGAAGATACTTAAAGCACTGAATGACATTCCATTGTTGCTGTGATGAAATACCTGACCCCCCCAAAAAAAAATAACTTAAAAGAAGAAAGGTTTATTCTGACTTACAGTTTTAGGGGACATTCCAGAATTTTGGGGAAAGCATTGCTGTAGGAAAGTGAGGCAGCTAGTCAAATCGTGTCTGCAGTTAGGGAGCAGATAAAAGATGAGTGGTCCAGCTGTGTGCGGTGGCGCACACCTTTAATCCCAGCACTCAGGAGGCAGAGGTAGGAGGAAACTTCAAATATAGAATCCCAAAATGAAATTATGATAAACATATTAAGAAAATTCAGTGAGGCCATGAACAAACAGCTGGCTGAAATGGAATAGAATAAACATAAAGAATACAACAGATGGCTGAATAAAATGGAAGAGAATCAAAAAGAACTCAATAGACAGCTGAATTAAATGGAGGATAATCAACAAACAAACAAAAAAGAACTCAATTATCAGGGATATAAATTCAATGAGGACATGAACAAATGAAGGAATGAATTCCAAGAAACAATAGACAATAGTCAAACCAAGAAATAAAAATGGAATCCAGTAAAGAGATGGAGACACTGAAGAATAAACCTAATGGAAAACAAAAATGAAATAATTCATTTATAAGGCTCCCAAGAGGACTTACCAACAGAATAGATCATGTTGAGAACAACAGACTCTAAGAGCTTGAGGATAGAACAGAGGAAATAGACCTGGAGTTCAAAATCAATGGCAACTTAAAAAAAAAAGTATGAACAGAACAGGAGGGAAATGTGGGATACCTTAAAAAGACCAAACATTCAGTTATGGACATACTCTTCAAACATCCCAATAGTCCAAGATCTCTTAACTGTAACCTGTAAAACCCAAAAGACATAAAGGTATAGTGTAAACATTCACACTGCAAAAGTTGGCATTGCAAGAAAAGATGGAACCAATGCAAGATCTAAAACAAACAGGACAAGCATCAACTCCTGTAGCTACCCCTTATCCACTGCTGGTAGGAGAGCAAATGTGTACAAGCATTATGGAAATTGGTATGGAGGTTCCTGGAAAAGATGAAAATAGATCTCCTCTATGACCCAGCTATTTCACTCCTGGCTCTACCCTTTACTATAGAGATACTTTCTCAGCCATGTTTATTGCTGCTGTATTCACAACAGTTAGGAATTGGAATCAGCTCAGATGTCTATCAACTGATGAATGGATAATGAAGATGTGATACATATACACAATGGAATTCTACTCAGCAGTAAGGAAAAATGAAATTTGCAGGAAAATGGATGGAGATGGAAAAAATCATCCTAAGTTAGCTCACACAGGCTCAGAAAGACAAAGGCCATATGTTCTCCCTCATATGTGGTCCCTAAGTGGGATTAACAGGAGATGAGTTTAAATGTTAGTATGTACCAGGAATATAGGTACAGAACTTGAATGAGACCAGGAGAAGATAAAACAGAGAGAGAAGATACATGACAGGCAGGGTGAGGGACAGAATAGGGGGTGGGAGGATCTTGTTAAGGGGTAGGGAGTGTCGGGAGGGGAATCATACAAAACTTAAGGCAACAAGAATCAAAGCCATAGAAACACATTCCTCTTAGACAGCGATCTACAAGGTATAAAATTACCAATAATGGAGAGGGAGGACAGTGTGGACAGAAATGCCCTGTAGAAGATGGAGCAAACTTAATCCTAAAACCATAGGCTCTGGCTGGTAAAATCAAGTCTCAGAACTGGGTTACTCCCCACAGAAAACTATTGCCAGAGAGACCCATGAGGTCCCCAAAACAATGCAGGCCATTGCCAAAGCATTTGGTTACCTGCCTGAGCTAAAAAAAGGTAAGGACACTAGAGGCCATGACAACAGGACATAGAGTCACCACTCTGGAACTGAGAGGGTAGCTAGCACCCTCCTTGATCTCCTAACACTGGAAAGAACTATGGGACCTGCCGGAAGAAAATGGTTGCCAACAGCATAAATAAGCAGGGGACTCAGTAAGCTACGAACCAGCCAAGCCAGGAATACACACCTGTGCAGTAGTAGCACATGGCCTGCTCTATGATTGGACATGGAGCCGCTCAGGGGGAGAGAACCCCTACCTGGTGCTGGGAATTGAGTTAGTATCCCAAGGCCAGGAAACTTGGAGACTCCAGAGTAAAGCTCACACGGCTCTCTGGATAACAGGAGTGAGCATATATACCAAAAAAGCCTCTCAAATAACCATACATATCCCCTTTAATACAAGCTGATTTCACTTTTATTGGGAGAATCTTTTCTATTTTACAGATGACAGAAAATACTGAATAGTTTCAAGATCCACCAACACAACTAGAAAAGATGGCTGCCTGCCCACTGTGCGAGATGTCACATTTAACACACCACTCAGGGCCCAGGAGACACTGCAGAGAGAGCAGAAACACTAATAGGGATCTCATTGTTAGCAATAGACAACATAGCCAATCAAAACCCATGAAAGCAGCAACCCAGAAGCCACAGAAAACTCAACACTAAGATTGCTAACAGGCCCACCATGGCTCAGGGAACATTGTGGAAGAGGGGGTGAAGACTGTAAGAGCCATAGAGTGGGGAAGAATATCCTGAGGCATGATACTCCACATAGAACGAGGCCTTCATGACACCACAGTGAATATTAACAACCCTACGGAGGAGAGCAGAGGTGTGTGTGGGGGGGGGGTGAGGAGATCTAGAGTTTAACCTTTCATAAAATAAAAAGAAAATTGAAAAAAAAATCTTGTAGCTACAAGTCCAACATCTCTAACCAGCAGTGAAGTCTTTGGGATTCTACTTCTGCCCCTCCAGCTGGGCAATTTATAGCCCTGGGAAAAACTTCATCCCAAATCAGTAGCTCTCCTTGGCAGCCGTCCTGTAGTCCTGGCATATCAAAAATCCTTGGATCTATACTGTAAACCATGGTTTGTCCATTTGTGGCTCCACTGGTCCTCCACACAAGGAAACCAACAACACTGCCTCACATTGTCCAGTGGTCATTTTCAACAAACTATGTTGAAAATTCACTGACCTTCTCTTTCCTGCATTTGTTACACTCCCATAGTATGAGGTAGGCTACCAAATTTGTTAACTCAATGAAGAATAAAGCTGACTTTGAAAAGCAGGACACTCCTTCAATTTTCAGGACCCCCACTTTCAAAAGAGTCAGCATTATTTCTGCTGTCCAATTCGGAACAGCCCAATCTCAATGGTGATAGTTTCTCAAACATTTGCAGCTGAACCAGTAGTGGTTTCAGCTCAGAGCTTTCATTTCTTTCTGTGCCTCTCCATCTGCTCACACCAGTCCATTTCTTCTAAATTCAATATTGCTCAAGTTCCCAAAACACAGGCAGAATGCAGTAAGCCTCTCACACAAACCGCTTCTAGTCCAGTCTGTAAAAGCTCTTTATTCCCCTCATAAGCCTAACCTCACAGTTCACAGTTCTCACTGCATTTAGGTCTATAAAACTCTGACCATGGGTTGGAGAGATGGCTCAGCAGTTAAAGGCACTGGCTAGCAAAGCCTGACAGCCTGGGTTCATTTCCCCCAAACACACATAAAGCCATGTGCCTGGAGTTAGTTTGCAGTGGGAGAAGGCCCTGGCATGCCCATACTCACTCTCTCTGTGTCTTCCTCTTTCTCTTTCTCTCTCAAATAAAGAAAAATAAAACTCTGACCAGAATAGTCTAAGCAAGCTCTACTTAGATTATAGACTCTGGAGGGAAGCGCCCTCTGTTTTTTTTTTCCCCCATCAAAAAGTCTTTTATCCCCTTTGATCCATGCTGCTCTCACTTTTGGCTGGAGAATCTGCTTTTTACATTTGGCAGTAAATACTGGGGAGACCAAAGATCCATCAGTTTGATAAGCAAAGCTTACCGCCTAGTACAGAATGAATTGAGAAATATGTGTCACACCTGCCAGGGCCCAGAGGACATTATAGAAAATGTGGCAATTTAAACACGAGTGCTGCTCTAACCTCAGAACCTTCTCCAAGCAGTTGGTGATAGACATTGAGGAGACTCAAGACTCATCAAAGCAGAAATTCAGAGGCTGAAAAGAGCTTAACACCAAAGGAGTCTTATATCACACCTGCCAAGGCTCAGGAAACATTGAGGAAGAGGGGGCTGAAAGATTGTAAGAGCCACAGGTGGAAAGGAGGACCTTGAGGCTTTGTTGTCCCCTCCACCACACAGAGATTGACTGGTATAGTCATGCCCCACAGTGATCATTGCTAACCAATAACCTCACTGAGGAGGACCTTCAGTGGGATGGGGGTGTGGGGGAGAGGAGATATAAGAGTATCACACAGTAGGAATATTACCAATATGCAATATGTTAATATAGTAAAATCCATAATTAATAAAAAAGAGATATCAGATATAGGCAATAAATTCATCATAGACATCATTATTAATATAAAAATTGAAGAAATTATGGTACATAAACATGAAAAAATGATGAATGTGGGCACTCAGTTGGCTTTCCCCTTTTTTCCTTTTTATTCAGTTTGGGACCCAAGCCTGTGGGATGGTGCCACCTATATTCAGGGTGGGTCTTTCCTCCTCAGTTAAACCTTTCTGGAAACACCCTCACAGACACATTTTTAGATAATCTCATATCCAGTTAAATTGACAATAAAGGTTAACCATCCTTCCTTCTCCCACTAAAGGTGACTTCAGTGCCCACCTTCTGGGCACCCATAATCCTGTGATCAGAGCTCTTATACTTGCATTCAGAATATTGCTCTATGTGGGCCTCTTTATCCACTTCCTATTCTTTATTTTTGTCTGTCTGTCTGTCTGTCTTCCTTTGTTCCTTTTATTTATTCTTCTCTTTTTTCCCTTTGGCTTTCTGAGGTAGTTTCTTGTTCTATAGTCTAGGCTGGCCTGGAATTCAAGATCTTCCTGTCTCAGCCTCCTGATTGCTGGGATTAACAGCATGAAATAAATGATGGTTTTCTTGAAGGCATTGTCTACATCTGGTCTCAGTCATATTTATATCCCCCATCCCCTGCACTATGCTTAATGCCTACAGTTAGATATAAAGTTGTTGGATGGAAAAAATGACCCAAAATAATTGATACTGGGACAGATACACTCTAAGGTTAATGAATTTTGAATGAGGCTCCATAAATTACATGAGGACTTGACTAGTGACTTCTGACTTCATAATTTGGTGTTCTTTTCTATAAAGAGCCACATACATCTCAAAACTCAGGAGATGGAGGATTTTAAGGGCAGCCTGGGCCATGTATTTAAATCTTGTCTCAAAACAAACAAACAACAACAACAACAAAAAAAAACAGGGAGGGGCTGAAGAGACAGCTCAGTGGTTTAGGTGCTTGCCTGAAAAGACTAATGTCCTGGGTTTGATTCCTCAGTGCCCATGTAAGCCAGATGCATAAAGTGGTGCATGCATCTGGAGTTCATTTGCAGAGGTAGAGACCCTGGCATACCCATATCCCCCCTCTCTCTCTTTCTCTCTCTCTTTCTGTCTATATCTCTTTGCTTGCAAAAAACCAGGGCAAACACATATGGACATGTAGACAAATAGATAATAGAATGAATGGCAACCACTGCCACTATAAAACAAAACTAAATCCCCAAACCTACCACCAATGAAATAACGTTTAGACTCTATAAAAACTGGGCGTGCCCCTAGATTGCTGAAACTGGTTATATCTTTCTCCTGTACTTAATGTTTCTTTCTTGTTTATCACTCAGGTAGAGGGAAGGAAGCACCTCAAATACATTTCTCCTTCACTGAGACCATTTTAGGAGTGATATAATCTGCTGCTCAGCTATCCTTTGATCAAAGAAAATAAAAATGCTGGGGCTGTGTGTCTGATAACATGGATTCTACTGACTTCTAAAATCACTTTAATTAAAGACAACAAGATGCTTCGTGTGATTCAGGAAAGTTTTATTTTTTTTCCTGTCACTTATTGCTCATCATCTTAACCAAGAAGAGGAGGAAGTACGGTCACTTAGGTCAGCCTCAGGACCCTGTGGTCCCTTTGGTACAGTCATGTGCCTGGACTCAGTTCAGAGAGTCATATGCTCCTCAGAACCTGTTGTGTTAGGGTTGAATCTTTAAGCCACTGTGCCCTCCCTCCTCTGCTTTGTTCTTCCTGGCAAGTCTTGCCAACCTGACCTCTTATGAATGTCTCCTGTTAGTCCACGTCTCTTCTTCACTGTCACCATCCTGTCGAAGCCTCATTTTTACACCAAGCACTAACTGATCTTCCTTCTGTTCTTGCTGTCTTCAATTCATGCTCCACGTGATAACCACAGTGACCTTTTGAGACAATTCCAGTAGACGGAATGGTTTGAGTCTCTTGGTGGCACCTGATTATAACTTGAGACAAAGCTCAAATTCTGGTATCCTATACATGACCCTCAAATATTTTTTCCTCAATCTCCCTCTCCTTTCTGGAACTCAGAATGAATCACGCTGCTGCCTGGCATTCCTTGAAGGAGCTTTGATGCCACATGCACTCAGCCTAGGCAGTGCCTAGCCTCCGGGCATCTATGTCCTGAGCAGCGCTTCCACTTTTAGTGTGGGTCAGTGCTGTCCAGGTGCAGTGTGATATAGGACTCCTGCTTATTTAACAATGAAGTTTTTGAAGCCACATTTGTTTTTATTTATTTACTTATTTGTTTGTTTATTTATTTATTCATTCATTTATTTGCAAGCAGAGAGATAGAAGAGAGACAGACAGAAAAAAATGGGTGGCGCCAGGGCCTCCAGTCATTGCAAACGAATTCCAGATGCATGAGCCATTTTTCCAGCTCTATAGCCACATTTTAAAAGATAAATTTATTTATTTATTTGCAAGCAGAGAGAGATAGAGGACAGATAGAGAGAATGGGCACATTCTCCAGCTGCTGCAAACAAAACTCCAGATGTGTGCGCCACCTTATGCATCTGGCTTTACCTGGGCACTGGAGAATCCAACTCAGGTTGTCAGGCTCTTCAGGCAAATGCTCTAACAGCTGATCCATCTCTCCAGCCCCTGTAGACACATTAAAAAAATTATTTATTTATTTATTTATTTATTTGAGACAGAAAGAAACAGAGAGGAAGGGGCAGACAGAGAGAGTCAGAAAGAGTATCAGTGTGCCAGGGCCTCTTGCCAGTGCAAATCCAAACACATGTGCCACTTTGTATATCTGACTGTATGTGGGTACTGCGGAATCAAACCCAGACATCAGGCTTTGTAGCAAGTGCCTTTAAATGCAGTATTATCTCTCTAGCCCTCTGTAGCCACATTTTGATAAGTAAAAAACACATAAGCACTACAACATGACGATAAAATCTCCCATGATTTTTGGATGGCAAAAGCAGATGTTTGAACTGTGCAATTGTGCTGAATGGCAACTCTTCCACATCTATTCGGTTTTATATTTAAGTTAAGTGAGATTGAAAAACATTCAGGGCTGGGGAGATGGCTCAGTTGGTAGAATGCTTACCATGTAATCATGAGGACCTGAGTTTGATTCCCAGCACCCATGTAAAAGCCAGGTGTGGCAGCATATGCTGAAGATCCCAGTGCTGAGGAGTAGAGACAGATGGATCCTTGGAGGTTGCTGGTCAGCTAATCAGTGAGCTTCAGGTTCAGGGAGAGCCTCAGTCCCAAAATCTAAGGTGGAGAGCAACTGAGGAATATACTTAGTGTCAACCTTTGGTCTCCGTATGCACATATATACACATGTACACACACAAACACATATCAATAACACACATACACACGCAAAAAATAAATGTGCTTACTTAAACTAGTCACATTTCCCATCCTTAAAAACTCCATAGCAGGGCTGGAGAGATGGCTCAGCAGTTAAGGTGCTTGTTTGCAAAGCATGATGGCCCAGGTTTGATTCCCAAAGACCCACATAAAGCCAGATGCACAAAGTCGTGCATGCATCTGGAGTTCGTTTGCGATGGCAAGAGGCCCTGGTGAACCCATTCATTTTCTCTCTCTCTCTCTCCTTGCAAATAAATAAAGAGATGAATAATTTTTTTAAAAAACCCGTCGTACTATATCCATATCCATATCCATCCATCCATCCATATATATATATATATATATATATATATTACATAGGTTACTTCTATCTTTTTGATTGGCACAGATGTAGATGCCTCTTGCTCTGACACTCCCTTGCTTGCATTAAGGACCCTCATCATGTTACAACAATGCTCTATGTTTAACCTGATCACTTGCTTGCTTGTCTTGATTTTCCATTAGACTGTGAGCTTCTGGACAATGAAGACTTTGTCTAATATATTTCTGCACCATCAACACCCAATAATTTTGGCCTAAATAATTGCTTGGCTTGTTTGTGTGAAGGAGTTTGAATGCCTGAACAACAATCCTCTATAGATCTATAAGGCACTGCAAGATCTGGCCTCTCACTCACTCTGATCTCATCTCCTACCACACTCCTCTTTGTGCATTGGCTCCAAACATACTGGCCTCCTTTCCACTCCTTGAATAGCCCAGGTCTGAACTAAACACAGGGCCTTTTCACTGTGCTCTGTGCCTGGAAAGCCTTCCTGTGAGGGCCAGTTGGCATGATGTGCTCTCTTACTGCCTCTTGGAAGCCTCATTAAGCTCTCTTCCTGCAAATTTGTTATTCATTTATTTTCCACTCATTTATTATTGCGTGCGTGCATGCGTGCTTGTGTGTGTGTGTGTGTGTGTGTGTGTGTGTGTGTGTGTGTGTATGCTAAGGCCTGTGGTGAGTGTTGGGTGTCTTCCTCAATTTTTCAGCACCTCATTTTTTTTCTTTGAAGAACTTATTTATTTAAGATATAATACAATGTTATCCAGGCTGGCCTCAAACTCACTATGTAACTGAATATAATTTTTTTAAAAAACTTTTTATTGGTAACTTTCATAAATATAAATAATATACCATCATCATAACCCCTCCCATACCCTTCTCTTTTCCCCTTCCCAAATCTCTCCTCTATTGAATTCTTTCTTTCCATTTAGTCTTTCTTCTATTTTGATGTCATCAGTTTTAGTAGCATCAACTACAGTGAGGTCATGAATATCAAAACCACTTTGTGGGGCTGGAGAAATGGCTTAGTGGTTAAGGCATTTTCCTGCTAAGCAGTAGAACCCAAGTCTGATTCCCCAGTACCCATGTAAAGCCAAATGCACAATGTGGGGCATGTGTCTGGAGTTCATCTCCAGTGGCTAGAGGCCCTGGTGTGCCCATTCTCTCTCTCTCTCTCTCTCTCTGTGTGTGTGTGTGTATCTACCTATTTCTCTCTATCACTCTCTATCATATAAATAAATAATTTTTAAAAATTGTGAATGGTATTTTTTTTAAAGCCACTTTGAGTCTGGAAGACAGTGTTGTAATGTAAGCACACTTCTTCCTTTGGTATGTACATTCTTTCTGCCATCTCTTCCACAATGGTTCCTGAGTCTTGGAGCTCTACCTCATTTTTAAGATAAGGTCTCTCACCGAACCCAGAGCTCACTGATTTTGCCAGACTACCTAGCCAGCATCCCCCAGCAATCCTCCTACCTCTGCCTCCCCAGTGAAATTACAGGCGTGGGGCACCATGTGGGGCTTTCTGAACTCAGCTCATCGTGCTTCCACAGCAAGAACTTTACTCACTAGTCATTTCCACAGCCTTCCTGCAAGCTTTCTAAAACGGACCACATTATAGCAGTCATTATCTGTCTCCATCACTTTATTTTCATCAGATTCTCATCACTGTTTGACATATTATTTTGTTGGCCCAATCCTCCAAGCGGAAAACAAGTCTTATGAAAGCAAACACCTGTTCTATAGTGTTTGGTGATGTTTTCTCTGAACTTAGAGTAGTATTTAAGTAGAGTAGTGTTTGCTCAATAAATACTTCTTGATGGCGGGAAAGTTAGACATTATAGGAGAGTTGACAGAAGGGAAAACAAGATACTCAGCATCTGAGGTCCAGTTTCAGCATTTCTCCCCATTTTAAGTTTTACCATGTCCTCCTGACTTGTGAAGTCACCCACTGGCCAGCTTTGCCTTGATTTCTGTGCAAACATTGCCACTAGAGAAAAAGGCCAACCATGAGTTTTAGATGTTTAAAGCTTTGTGAGCACTTCTGATTCTCTATCTCTATAACCGAGGCACCCCTGATTCTCTAGAGAAGGGTTGGGGGGATGGAATGTGGCTGCTAGAAGCTTCCATGGCAGTTGGTCAAGCAGACCAGATGGATGGACAGGACTCCAGCAGGACCCACTGAGCAGAAAGGGCAGGTAGGAAAGCGCTTATGAAGGAAGAGTGGCCAGTCTGGAGGCTCTCTTGGAGGCATTGAGATGTCGCAGAAAACATAGGGGCGGGAGGCCAAGATCTGTGCACTGATCACTCAGGAATAAGGGCAAGGTACTTAACCAATGCTCTCTCCTCACTTGTAAGTAGAAAGTTCATTCACAGAGTTGTTGTGAAGACAACTTGCCGTGATATATTAAGAGTGCTCTGCGAACCAAAAACTGTTTGACCGATACAGATTATGGGAGGCTTTTTCCCACGAGCTCTGCCTACCCTCTACCCTCATCACTGAATTTATTGATTACATGTAACTCAGGGGCTCTTGTAAACTTTCATTTTGTTATTCAACTCATGCTTTCTTCCCTTGAATGTCCCTTAAGATTCAGAATATCGAATCTCAACCTGACCTAAAGAAACTGTCATAATTTGTAATTTAAGAAGCCACATCTTGGCATTTAAATAAATATTACTTGCTGATTATTTTTATATACAAATGTCTTACCTTGTCAGATATAGACTGTAAACTGCCTGTCAACTCATTTAGTGCTAGGTTTAAAGTTTAGCTAAGCTTCTTATGAGTTGTGCAGAATTTTGGGTAAATTACTTCATCTCTTAAAATATTTTATTTATTCATTTTCAAACAGAGAGAGAGAGAGAGAGAGAGAGAGAGAGAGAGAGAGCGAGCGCACACCAGGGCTACCACCTTGTGGGTCTGGCTTATGTGGGTCCTGGGGAATTGAACCCAGGGCTTTAGGAACTGGAGGCAAGTGCCTTAACCGCTGAGCCATCTCTCCAGCCCGACTTCATCTCTAAGTGTTAGTGTTTGATTACATGATGTTGACAGTAATAATATCCTTCACAAACTGTAGGTGTGAGAATCACATAGTTGATACATCTAAATCTTGACCCAGTATCCAACAGTAGACCATAATCAATGATTCACCATTAACAGTGCCTACCAGCATAAGGCTAGGCAGTACTAGAACTGGGGTTTCCCAAATCCTTGATTGAAAACTGGGAATAAAGCAAAGACAGAAGGATAATTCCAACCTAAACTTGGCTTTACTCCCCAGCTTGTCAATCTAAACTAAAAGCTTTATGGCTTCCTGACCCAGAGAGAAAGTTAAACAGCAATAAAAAGGCAATTTATTTTCTTGGGTTGACAAGTGATAAAGCTCATTTGAAATATGGCAGTGGGTTTATGCAGAGAAGAGAAATATTGACAATATTAATCTTGAAATGCTAATGAGATGGTTATGAAACATAGGAATGAAGCAATACAATACATAATTTCTAGGATATGTCCAAATTTCAAATCAGCTGCTCAATTTCCAAGTGAGGTATCTTGATTTTTGTTTGTAAAAATTTGATGAACACAAATAGAAGTTTACTATTGTCACCAAAAGTTATTAGCATTATATCTATTTATTTAATTTATCCACAGTGTCAATATTTTTATGCTCCTACTTGGCTCTGTGCTAGGTTCTAGAGGTTAAAGATAAGATTTAATTTTTTGAGACATAACCTGGTCCTGAATTCATGATCCTCCCACCTCAGTGCTGAGTTTACAAGTGTGTTCTACCATGTCTGGCTAAGGTACAATTCTTGACCTCACATCCTCACATTTTAAGTGGAGCAGAACATATATACAGGGAGAGAGAGAGAGAGAGAGAGAGAGAGAGAGAGAGAGAGAGAGAGAGAGAGAGAGAGAGGAGAGAGAGAGAGAGAGCTTGGGATGTTGAATGAATATGAATGTGATATTAAGGGTGATATACAAAATAATGTGGGATTTGGAAGGTGGGAATATGGAAAAGGTGTGGTGTAGTCACAACCAATTCCACAGAAGAAATGGCAGATTGGAAGAGATGCCGAGAATTTGCCATGCTGCTCACACGCAAAGATGAGATCCAAGGTAGTAATTAGAGGATAGGTGGCTGTCGTGAAATAAGACTGCAAAGTAAATTTGAGGTGTGAATCGGGGATCCTGAATTCTGTCTTGAGCCAAACCTGGTTAAGAAGGCAGCATTGATCTGCTGAAGGATGGTAACCTCAGAAGAACATGATTTCACAGGTAGTTTGGGAGGAGAAACAGGGTGGGGAAAGGCCAGGAGCAAAGAGAGATTCGAGTATGGAAGCTTCTGACCAAAGATGATTCGTCCTGAATTAGGGCTGCAGTCATGGGGTTGGAGAAAGAGGACCAATTTCAGATACACTTCTAATACTATTGACACTACTCAAGACCCTCTTTGAAAGCAATCTTGTATAAATGAAGAGACTTCCCAGAATCCCAGCATTTGTGATCAGATAAGAGAGTATGAATGGCCATCTGCTTTGTCTTTGACCTGAACATGAGGTCTTAATGTGTGTAACCTATAATCTCTGTGTTGTCCCTATTCCTTTCCACAACACACACACACACACACACACACATTATTAGATGGGAAATTACTAATATGGCCAGCAGGTTACCAGATCATATATAGATCATATATATATATATATATATATATATATATATATATATATATATATATATATATATATATATTGGATGGGGAAAGGCTTGCTGGTGGAAAGTCCTATTATTTTTCTCTTTTTGAGTATGGTCCTCTTTCAAGTCAACCTTATTCATGGGACTCATGGCCAAGCTCAGCCCAGTAGTGGACAGGTGCTCAGAGGTGACATCATTAAATGCCACTTTTGAACTGACCAGAGAGATAGAGTGAATGTTATAGGAGGAACAGAGGAGTAGAGTTGACTGGGTCCTGGCCAGGAGGGAGAAACTAGGCAAGACTTTCAGAGGATAAAGCAAAGTTGGTTAGATACAGTACATTTTCTTTGGTCTCCAAGGCAACGAACAAGCATCTATCAAATGAGGTGTGCTTGCTACCAAGGGTTTCTTTACTCTGTTCTGTGAAATTCATTTATTCATTCACTCAACGATGTTAAGAATCCACTGCACACCCACATGTTGTAGTTACCTTCTCATTTCTGAGAAAAAAAATCTGACTAGAAGCAGCTCATGGGAGGAAAGGGTTTATTTCAGCTTACAATCTCAAGGAGACATTTCATTGCGGCAGGGAAAGCAGAGCAGAGCAGAGACTGGGTATCACATCTTATCATAGCAGCAAAAGTGAACAAGCTGGTTGAGCATGGTGGCATACACCTTAAATCCCAGCACTTTAGAGGTAGAGGTAGGCAGATTGTCATGAGTTCAAGGCCAGCCTGGGAATACAGAATGAGTTCCCGGTTACCCTGGACTAGAGTGAGACCCTACCTCAAAAAGAAAACAAAAAAGAGTCTACGGCCATACCACCCTGAATGTGCCCGATCTCGTCTGATAGTGGAAGCTAAGCAGGGTCGGGCCTGGTTAGTACTTGGATGGGAGAAAACAAAAAAAGTGGACAAACTGGCTGAACCCCTGTAGGGCTGGACTAATGAACCTCAAGGTCCACCCCCAGAGATACAACTCCTCCAGCAAGGCTTTACCTCCCCAAAGCACTACCAGCTGGGGATTGAGTATGGGGGACATTTCCCACTCAAATAGGCACACCTCACGTGCCTCTGGTCCTAGGAATATGAAAGAGGAAATGAAAACAGCACCATCGACTTCTGCCCTCATTCTCCTCATTATTGTGCAGCTGTAAGGCTGGTAGGTCAAGATTGAGCCTAGGTTGGGGTGGAATTGTTGTCTTAAATGACTTTCATGTGTTTAAGTATGCTGAGAGAATGCTAGGCACCTCACCCACTAAATTGTCATCTTTGTAATCCTGGTGCATAGTCTATAGCCCAGCACACAAGAAATACTCAGCAAAGGGGTGTGAAATAAAAATCTGGACTGTTCTGAGTTTTAACTTAGTGTTTGATGTGACAAGAAACCTTGATCTTGCCGGGCATGGTGGCACATGCCTTTAATTCCAGCACTCGGGAGGCAAAGGTAGGAGGATTGCCATTAGTTCAAGGCCACCCTGAGACTACATAGTGAATTCCAGGTCAGCCTGGACTTCAGTGAGACCCTATCTTGAAAAACCAAAAAAAAAAAAAAAAAAAAAAAAAAAAATTAAAAAAAAAAGAACCCTTGATCTTGAACTAATGGACAGGACTAATGACAAATCTGTTATAAACATTGGCAATACCACTGCTCAGAGTTACAAGAAATATGTAAAATATTTGATTATTTATGCTTTGATTTCACAGCTTCGTGTGATTAAGCATTAACATTTGAAGGCACCTTGTAGATAAACCCATTAAAATTATTTTTCAAATGTGATATATAACTTAGTTACATTGTGTTCAGAGAATTTGGTTTGTGTGGGACTTATTTAATTAAGTCAAGACATAATTGATGTTCTAATATATGCTCAAAATTTTCTAATTTGTAAAAGTGTAATCTCCATGTGCTGGGACTATTTATCTATCTATCTATCTATCTATCTATCTATCTATCTATCTATCTATCTATCTATCTATCTATCTATCTATCGTCAGTTTGATTGGAACATATGGCTTTATTTAATAATCCCTTATTGGTATTTTGGTCAGCTACACTACCAGTTAAAGAAACAAGTAGGCTAAAATCTGGTAGAAAAGGTAGAATTGTCAATCTTTTTTTAAATTTATATAGATCAAAGCTGTGTCATCAGGTACATAAGCATTTAGAAGTTTACATATCATTCTAGAAAATGGAAACTGTTAATTTAGTGTCCTATTCATTTTGTTAATGTTTTAATGATTTTTGACAGATATTAACATAGAAATTCCAGCTTTTGGTTAGTACACTCTCTTTTCCTCCTCCTTCAACTTCCTATTGCTCCTTCTTTTTGTCGTGCTAGGGACTGAACCCAAGGCCTCGCACAAGCTAGGCGACTACTCTTCCACAGAGCTACATCCCCAGCCCTTTCCTTTGCTTCTAGGTTTTGTGTTTCTCTTATAAATAACTGTCATGGTTTGACCCAGGTGTCCCCCACAAACAAATGAATGTGTTCTCAGTGATCGATCCTCAGCTGAAGGCAGTTTGGGAATTACAACCTCATTGGAGCTGTGTTGTTGGGGGCGGTCTTATAGGGTTATAAGCCAGCTTCCCCTAGCCAATATTTGGCACACCTTCCTGCCACTGTTTGCAGTGCTGTGGCGGAGGTGATGTCCAGCCCTCTGCTCATGCCATCGTTTTCCCTGCCAGGATGGAGTCTCCCCTCGAGTTCATAAGGCAAATAAGCCCATTCCTCCACAAGCTGCTTTTGTTTGGGTTCTTTCCATGCAGCAACTAGAAAGCTGACTGCAACAATAACAAATAGAATAGAATGGATTTTTAAGTCTTAAGAGTCCATATTGACTCCCCTCCCCCCACTGTTTTGTGGTGCTTTGAATTGAACTCCTAGTTCATGTAGATAGGTAAGTACTTTACCACTGAGCTGTATCTCAGATGCCATATTCACTTTTAAACAAAGGATTTTAGTCTGCTGATTATAATTACTCCAATATTAACTTCGTTTTCAAACAGCATCTCACTATGTAGTCCAGGCTGTCTTTAACTCCTGATCCTCCTGCCTCAGCCAGCTAGGAGTATGCCACCGAATCTGGTTGAATGTGATGTTAAAGTAGGGTCTCACTCTAGGCCTAGCACTCAAGGTGATCCGTCTACCTCAGCCTCCGAGTGCTGGGCCTACAGGAGTGTACCACCACACCTTAATGTCATATGATCAGAATATCACAGTCTTTGTGCCTTTGGGACTGGAATCTTTCACTTAGCATAATTTTCTTGGAACTTGTCAGGATTTCCTTCCTCTTCAAGGCTGAAGCAATCTTCCATGTGTGTATAGGCAACATTTTGCTTTTCTATCATTAAATGCTAGGTTGCTTCTATCTTGATTATTGTATTTGAATTCTTTTAGGTATGTACACTGAAAATGGGACATTATATAACACGATCAGTTTATATTTTTCTTTGCCCTCACCATTTCCTGATGATCATTCTCATATTCTCTCTCAGTATGGATTAGTATTTTAGTGAGGCTTTGATTTTTCTTAATGATTCCCACCCTCGAGGTTTTTTTTTTTTTTTTGAGGCAGGGACTCACTCTAACCCAGACTGACCTGGAACTCACTCTGTAGTTCCAGGGTGGCCTCAAACTCACAGCCATCCTCCCACCTTTGCCTCCCGAGTGCTGGTACAAAAGCGTGCACCACCAACCCCAGCTCAGCCATAGGTTTTTGACTAGTTTTTCAGTACCAGGCATGAATTCTCTCCGCTGGAGCAGGCCTCAGTTCCAATCAGAGGGCAGTTAGTTTCCCCCATAACAGACACGCCACCATTGCACCAGTTGGCACATTTGTCAGCTGGTCCACCACATAGCTTGAAGGATCCACTGATGGTGATTATCTGGTAGTTTTGAGATTCCTCTGTGCTACATACTTCCCCAGGTCTCAGATTTCTAAACTCTGTAAAGTTTTTCACGTGATAGTCTGGTTATGTTTTTTTGTTTTTTTTTTTTTTGTTTTTTTTTTTGTTTTTTCGAAGTAGGGTCTTGCTCTAGCCCAGGCTGACCTGGAATTCACTATGTAGTCTCAGGGTGGCCTTAAACTCATGGTGATCCTCCTACCTCTGCCTCCCGAGTGCTGGGATTAAAGGTGTGTGCCACCACGCCTGGCCTTTTTTTCTGATTTTTTTGTGGTTATGTTTTTTTTGCATATTCCTTTAATGATCACAACAAATAAGTGAGATAAGCATTAGCATTATCATCCCCATTTTCAAGATGAGGAAATAGAGGAATAGAAAAAAGTTGAGTGACTTGCCCAAGGACTCACTGTCAATAAGTGCTGAGTGTTTGAGTCAGAGAATACTGACTTCAGACAGCAGATCAACGTAAGCACATAGGTCAGTCAAATTCAGTTTTTGCTTTGTGCCAGGACTTTCCCACCTTGTTTAAACCTAAAATGGAAAGTTGGGCTTGGTGGCTCTCATCTCTAATCCCAAAACTTGGGAATCTGAGGTAGGAAGATTGCAAAGAGTTTTAGTCTGGGCTAAGCAAAATGTAGTGAATTAACTTGAGCTACAGTGTGAGACTCTGTCTCAAAACCAACCAAACAAACAAACAAACAAAACCCTCAGAATGGATAAGCAGCACAAGCTAATAATTATCATTAGAAAATGATAAAATGTATATCCAAATTCTATGTTGCATGTACAAGTTCTTTAGTACTACAACTTTTTACAGGAAGAGTGGCCAATGGGTGAGTTTCTTGCCAGTTTTGGACTTGAGATAGGTTTTTTTCTTGTTTTGTTTCATTTTGTTTTAACAGTATTTTATTCTGTGGCCCAGGCTGGCTTGGAACTCACTATTTAGACCTGACTGGCTTCAAACTCATAGCAATCCTTTTATCTCAGTCTCCATAGTACTGAGATAGATTATAAGTGTGAGTCACTCTGGATGAGGTAGGTTTTAAGAAATAGATTGGAATCCCCCAAGAGAAAAGGGAAAGAATTTCAAAAGTGAGTGGGGAGGGGATATATACGAGCTCCATGCCAGAAATCGAGGTGAACATGTTGGTGTCACTTTGGAAATCCTGGCTTCAAGCACAAGAGGTTTTCCTCAAGAAGAAATGGACATTCAAATAGATTGGTGGGGAGAAACCTGAAAGCCAGAGGAAGAAAATTAGATGCAATAGACAGAAGACACCTTTGTAACAGCATCCGAGGTGGAAGCTGTTAAGGACTGTGAAGCCAGTCCTATTTGCAAGCTAAACTTGGATGCCCTAGAAGACATGACAGACAAAGGTCTTTATTACACAAGGCACAGTAAACACTGCGAATGTGAGTTTATTTTCCTTTATATTTCTTCATCAAGTTCCACAGAGGTGATGCAGAGAAATGCTGGACATGCCAGCAGTTGAGGAGTGTAGGGAACTCAAATCCTTCCTAAGAGCCTGCAGGCAAGCCTGCCTGACTTTTGCGCCCGAGGAAGTCATTCTCATCACACTAGACAATAAATAAGCCTGTCCTCTATGCTCGTGGGAAACAGTCCACACTAAGCCAACCTACGCCTCCGTAACAAGAAGCATGAGAAACTCATGGAAAATTCTTTCCTAACGGAAGTCAGCTAAGAAGTCGATATCTGAATAAGCATGGGGCATTTCATGTTAGCTCCATAGAGTGGACTTACCTGTTGTCAAACTTTATTTTTTTATTTTTTAAATTAAAATTTAAATAAAAGATTATTCTCTTATACCCCCTCACCCCCATCCCTATTCCACTGAAGGTCCTCTTCAGTGAGGTCATTGGGATTCACTGTGGTGTTCTGAAGGCCTCAGTCAGTCACTGTGGGAGTGGGGAACCTTGCCTCAGGATATTCCTACCCACCCTGAGGCTCTTACAATCTTTCCACCCCTTCCTTCCCAAAGTTCCCAAGCCTTGGCTGGCATGTTAGAAATCTGTTTTAGTGTTGAATTCTCTGTAGCCTCTGGATTTCTGTTTTGATGAGATCTGAGTAACCCTAGTGTCTCTTGCCATCACCTGGAACTGGTTTTCAGGCTAGCAACAGAACAACACTTGGCTGCTGCTTCCTCTGCAATGACTTCTGGGCCCCAGGCCAATGTGGTAAAGGTGACCAGTCCCATGTCGGCAGTCACTGTCTTTTCTTGTTATACTGATACATCTGGGAGCTCTCCAGTATCCTCTGCCATCTGTAAAATAAAAACAGATTCTTCAACCAAAAGCAAGAGCAGCTTGGATTAAAGGGGGCAAGCATAGTTATTTGAGAGCCTTCTTGATGTGTGTATCCACTCTTCTTAGCCACAGAGCTATGGAGGTTCTTCCTCTAGAGCCTATGAATTTCCTGTCCATGGAATTCTGACTTGGTTCCCAGGACCAGGTATGAGTTCTCTCCCACTGTGTGGGTCTCCTGTTTATTCTGAGAACAGTTGGTTACCTGCATGGGCTGTGTGACACTATTGCTCAGGTGTGTACTTTTTGCAGAACTAGTTGATTTCATAACTGGCAGGATCTCCCACTTATTCACACTGTTGGTGACAATTATCCCCCAGCAGCTCCCATAGCACTTTCCAGCACTATGAAGGCCAGCCAGGAGGGAACTGATGGTGGGGGTGGGGAGAGAATGGGTGTGCCAGGGCCTCTTGCCACTGCAAAATAACTCCAGACACGTGTGCTGCTTTGTGCATCTGGCTTTATGTGGCTACTGGGGAATCCAACCTGGGCCAATAGGCTTTGAAAACAAGTACCTTTAACCACTGAGCTATCTCCTCAGCCCTTCCTTTTCTATTTTTATTTTTTGAGATAGGTTCTCCTACTGTAGCCCAGCCTGGCCTAAAACTTGCAGTAATCTTCCTGCCCCAGCCTCCCAAGTGTTAGGATTACAGAAATGCACTGCCACATCCAGCTCCTGCTCTCAATCATTACTGTTTACAGCAACAGGCCTAGAGATATGTATCTAATCTCAATCGATGCAGCTTCAATAAATATTTGCTGAATGCAGTTGGTACCTAACGATTTTTGAGTATTATATGCCAGGCCCTATACAAGTCACTTGTTAGTTATATATTCCTCATGACAATAGATGCTGCTATTTCATTTTTACAGATGGTACAACTAAGGTATAGAAAATCTGGCTTAACTTTCCCCAGGTCATATCTTTGAGAAGTAGGAAGCTGTAATTTATTTTTAATTTTTTTATTTATTTATGAGAGAGACAGAGAGAAAGAGGCAGTCAGAAAGAGAACAAGTACAGGCACACCAGGGCCTCCTACCACTGCAAACAAACTCCAGATGCATTTGCCACTTTGTGCATCTGGCCAACCTGGCCCATGGTTCACTGGGTCATCTTTCCAGCCCCAGAAACTGGGATTTAAATATCAACTCAGGACTCCAGAACCTGTTGGTTTTTACTAGCTGTGAAAAACTGACTTTCAAAGCCTGCCCGAAAGGTGGTGATGGTGGTGATTAAGCAAAACAGCTAAAGGTGACTTTTAAGGGAACATTGGTTGGCTTTGGTGATTTTCTGGGTATAGATGGTGGGGAAAGGGATGAATGGTGCTCTCCATGAAAATGGTAGAGTAAGGTCCTCCAAACATCAAATTCTCCATGGGGGGAGGGAACAAACAGAAAAACATAAACCATTAAAGAGCTGGGGAGATTTCTCAGCAGTTAAAGCACTTCCTTACAAAGGCTGATGACCTGGGTTTAATTCCCCAGTACCCATGAAAAACCAGATGCACAAAGTGGTGTATGTGTCTGGAGTTCATTTGCAGCGGCAAGAGGCCCTGGTGGCATGCCTTCTCTCTCTCTCTCTCTCTCTCTCTCTCTCTCTCTCTCTCTCTCTCTCTCTCTCTCTCTCCTTGTAAATAAATGAAAAAAACTTTTAAAAAGGAAAAAGCTAGCTGGGCTTGGTGGCACATGTCTTTAAACCTAGCACTGAGGAGACAGAGGCAGTTGAATCACTATGAGTTTGAGGCCAGCCTGGAACTACAGAGTGAGTTTCAGGTTAGCCAGGGTTAGAGTAAGACCCTGTCTTGGAAAAAAATTAAAATATAACAAAAAAAAATCAGCTTTTTCAGAACTCTGAAAACAAGTCAATGCTTTTGCAGTCTAAGAAGTCCATATCCAATAAAAAACAGCTCAGAAGAGAAAGCTCTGTGGTGCTAGAGATAGACTCCAGAGCTCACCCACACTCAGCAAGCCCTCTGCTACTGAGCTACACCCCTAGCCCAATCACAGAAGCCTCTCCTCCCAGTGCTAGAAATCAAAGCCAGGGCCTCACACATACCAGACACATACTCTGTCATGGAACTCCACTCTTCAGCCTTTGTGACAATTTCGCTTACCTTAGTCCCAACTCCAGCTCCTCAGTTCAATGGTCCCCTTGAAACACACAGCTTCCCTGCTTCTCCCAGTAACCAGGGGGAGCCTGGTGAGTATTATTGGAAGCACTTGATCTGTCTGATAAGCAACTCCCTAAAGGATCAGCTCAAATGGCATGGTTTATCTTGCCTCAACTTTCCCAGACCTATACTACCTAGGGTCATTTGTTGAAAACACACAAATGTTTTAGCCTTTGCACTTGACAGTTGAAGAAAGCCATAGATTAACTAAATACCTTGGGAAGAAAGGCTGAGGAATGAGATGCTTTGGAGAATAAGGGCTTTAAAAAGCTCTGACATTTCCGGGAATCTAGAAGGCCATCTATAATTTTCAAGAAAAACTGGAGAAAGTTCCAAGCTCTCACCTCTAGTTGACCTATATGCACAGGAAGTGATGGCTAAGGTAGTGTGAACTGCCTGGCTGAGTGTTAAAGGTATGCTTCAATGAAGCACAGAAGTTCTTTGAAAAGATTGGGACATAATTTCTATTGTTCCAGGTATTTAAAGAAATCTATGTCCAATCATTAGCTGACCAGTAAGTTAACAGAACAAAGATTTCCTTGGTTAACACATGACAAATACATACTTTCTAAAACAAATTCAAAGACATCTCTAAGGAAACTTGCTAGGTGTATGGGATTGTCATAAGGCTAGACATGTAGATCAGTGGAGTAGAGTTGAAAGTCTGAAAATTTATCCATCTGTGGATAATCAATTATCAACAAGGCTTCCAAGACTCACCCAGGGGGAGAGGATAGTCTTTTCAATCAATGGTGTTGGGACCACTGTGTATCAGCATGTCAAAGAAGGAAACTGGACCTACCTCACACCATACAGAAAAGTAATTAAACAAAAATTAACTCAAAATGAATCAAAGACCTAAATGTCAGACTATATCATGAACCCCTGAACTGAAATGTTGAATCAGGTAGCGGTTTCTTAAATATGAAACAGAAAGTATAAGTAACAAGAGATAGATAGAGAATGAAAACCTTATGTGCCTCATACAGAGCACAGTTAAGAAGTGAAGGTAGGGGCTGGAGAAATGACTCAGAGGTTAAGGTGCTTGTCTGCAAAGCATAACAACCTGGATTCAGTTCTCCAGTACCCATGTAAAGCTAGATGTGCAAAGTTGCATGTGCATCTGGAGTTTGCTTGGGGTGACAAGAGGCCCTGGTGTGCCTATTCTCTCTCTGTCTCTCTATGATATATATATATATATATATATATATATATATATATATATATATGAAGTAAAGGTAAAACTTGTGAGCATACCTTCAGCCCAAGACTAAGGGTTGGGCTGAGGGAGGAGAATTGTAAATTCCAGACCATCCTAGGAGAGATAGCAAGACCCTGGGATTAAAAATGAATGAAAGCACAGCCCATCTAATATAAGCAAATATTTGTAAATTCTATGTCTGTTGTAGGTATAGTCACCAGAATATATGAATAACCCTTAAAATTCAGAATGAAAAGAGATAAAAAGAATTCTTCAGTTCAAATATGAGCAAAGGACTTGAACAGATATTTCTGTAAAACCGCTATACAAATAACCAGGAAGCATATGAAAAGATAGCTGATACTATTAGCCACTATATAAATGTAAATCAAAACTGAGTATGGTGGCATGGCCTGATGATTTCAGCACTGAGAGGGAGAAGAAAGCCCATGAGTTCCACACCAGCCTAAACAACTTAGCAATCTCCAGACCAATTTGACCTGAATAGTAACACCCTGTCTTAAAGACAAAAACAAAAAGCCCAAAGCAATATTCAATGAGATACCACTTCACATCTACTAGGATGGCTTTAATTAAAAAGGGAAAATAAAACTGGAGAAATGACTCAATGGTCAAACTCAATTACTTGGTGAAAGTTACCAGCTTGGGTTCAATTTTCCAGTTCCTATATAAAGTCAGATGTACAAAGTGGTGCATGTATCGGGAGTTCACTTATGGCAGCAAGAGGCTCTGGCATGCCATACTCACACACTCTTTCTATTTATCTCTCTCTTTTCACAAATCAATAAACATTTTTTGTTTGTTTTTCCAAGTAGGGTCTCACTCTAGTCTAGGCTGACCTGGAATTCACTATGAGTCTCAGGCTGGACTTGAACTCATGGTGGTCCTCCTATCTCTACCTCCCAAGTGCTGGGATTAAAGGCATGTACCACCATGCCTGGCAACAAAAATATTTTTCAAAAATGGAAAATAGGGGTGCTGGAGAGAGATGGCTCAGTGGTTAAGACACTTGCCTGCAAGAAAAGAAAATAAGTGTTGACAACAATATGGAGAAATAAAAATTCTTACACATTGCTGGAAGGAATGTAAAAAGGTTCACCCATTATGGAAACCAGTTTGTCAGTTCCTCAAAAAGTAGAACATAGTGACCCATCAATTCTATTTTATTATGGCTTGTTTAGTTTTGAGACAGATAGTCCCAAAATGACGTTGAATTCACGATCTTCTTGTCTCAGCCTCCCTAGTGCTGGAATTACAGATGTTGCATTCCCATGCCTGGGTGCTTACTATGGCTTGGTTAAGTGCCCTCCAAAGGCCGGTGTGTTAATGCTTGGTTTCTAGTCTGTGGTACTATTGGGAGGTAGGGCCTAGTGATAGAAAGTTCATCTGTTAAGTGTGACCTTGATGGGATGTTGGGATTCTAGCCCCTTCTTTTTGCTCTTTGCTTATCTGTTTCCTGCAGGCTGACAGTTCTTCCACCACAAGCTCACAACATGACTTACTACCTCACCACAAGCCCCAAAGCAGCAGGGCTAACCAATCCTGAATAAAAACCTCTAAAACTGTGAGCCAAAGTTGATTAACTCAGACAGTGTTATAGAAATGCCAATATGACTGACACACACCTCTACGTATATATCCAAGATAACTGAAAAACAAGTTTACACTTAATGTTCATAATATCATTGTTATAATATCTCCAAAGTAGAACAAACCAAATATCCGTCCATTAAAAAGTAAACAGAAATGTTCTATTCATATAATTGAATGTAGTTCAGTCATAAAAGAATTGAAGTACTTATAACATGCTGCAATAAGGATGATTGAAAATACCATACATTGGGCTGGAGAGATGGCTCAGCGGTAAGGCACTTGCCTCCAGTGCCTAAGGCCCTGGGTTCAATTCCCCAGGTCCCACATAAGCCAGCCCCACAAGGTGGTGGCCCTGGTGCTCTCTCTCTCTCTCTCTCTCTCTCTCTCTCTCTCTGCTTGAAAATGAATAAATAAAATATTAAAAAAAAGAAAATACCATACATTGAAACATAAGAAGTTAGATACAAGGCCTGTAGACCTAGGCTCTGCCATATCCTGCTATTTCCTCCATACTCTCTGAAGCCGAGATCCACACACCTCAGTAGGCCTATTCTTCAGTTTACAATTTTATGATTCTATTGATAGAGATGTCCAGGATAATCAAGTCCATAAAGAGAATATTAAATTGTAGTGCCAGCATGGGATTTCTTCTGGGAAATGCCATGAAATTATATAGCACTGATTGGTTATGCAATATTATAAACAGAGTTCTGGGGCTTCTACCAGAACAAATTCTTGGAGTTTTTTTGTTTGTCTGTTTATGAGACAGGGACTCAGGCTAGTCTTGAACTTGTGGCAATCCTCCTGTCTCAGTCTCCCAGGTGCTGGATTTCAGCTGTGGGCTGCCATACGGGGCTTAAATTCATGGAAGTTTATAGTTGAAATACACAGAAATCAGCCAGCAGAATTATTCTAAGAGACTGAGGGGTCCATAATGTATCAATGCAGGCCTGGCTTGCTCTACTGGGTTAGTGTTTGCACATTGTCTTCAGAGAACCAAGACTATAAAGGGTGCTCTCACAGTTGCTAGACACCAGGAAGAATTTTTATGTATTCATTTATTTATTATGAATAGTTATGGAAATAGCTCTACACGACAAATGAAAATCTTACGAACTGGTCTAGAACTGAACAACTGTGTCCAACGCAAGTTTATGCATCGGAGAAATGCTCCTGACACATGAGAATTCACAGGGCAAAGGGCATTCCCCTGACCACCCTCCGCCAACTCTTCCAGAATTTATCTGTGTCCTCCAGCCTCCTCTTTCAGAATGACTGCCTGGTACTCCGTTCAGTAAATGGAGGGCAATCAGGAAATGTCTTGATGTTTCCACCTCTCAGCCAGCATAGTCCTTTAATCCTGTGCTAAGAAAGCCCTTTCCCTTCAATCTCTTTGTGTTGTCCCCAAGTTTAACAGCCAAAGTGGTATTATAAAAGACTTCGAACTTAAGAGGGGTATTGGGGAACTGGGGATAATAGCTCATCGTTTGCCCATTAAATAATGTAACTCATTGTGGACAATAAAAAAAAGACTTCGAACTTAAAAAAAATTCCTGTGTGTGCATGTGTGTGTGTGCATGCTCGCATGTGTGGGTGCACATGGAGATCAGAGGAAAACCTCAGGTGTTATCCTCAGGATGCCCTCCATCTTTTTTTGACATAGGGTCTCTCATTAGCATTGAGCTCACCAACTAGGCTGAACTAACTAGCAAGCCCCAGGGGTCCTCCTGTCTCTGCTTCCCCAGTGCTGGAATTACAGGCACATGGGTACTGGGCATTGCACTCAGGCCCTCATGCTTGTGAGACAAAAAACAATTGATGGGCTAAGCCTTCTCTCCAAATCCCAAAACACCATCCTTACCTAAAGAAGAAAGTTCTTCAGGGATTGTTGCAGAAGAGGGGAAGATTGTAAAAGTCACAGGGTAGATAGAAAGATCCTGAGGTACAGCCCCCACCCCAGAAACTAACAGAGGCCCTAATTACCCCACAGTGAACACCAAGGATCCTACTGAGGAGGGTCCTCAGGGAAAGGAGGACCAGGTGAGGGGATGGGATACAAGACTATATCCTATGTAAAATGTGTGTGTGTGTGTGTGTGTGTGAAAATAAAAAAAAAAAAGAGAGAGCTCTTGGGGAATGAATGTGTGTTCCTCTTGACTCCTAAAGTTCCCCATCTTGCTTCCTTCCCAGTTGTTTCTTTGGAAGACAGAGGATTTTTAAAAATTCTCTTTCAATTCTGACTTGCTGTATTTATTGATTATCATCATGTACAGTTTTTTTGTTTGTTTTGAGACCAGTTATCAGTATGTGGCCCAGACTGACCTCAAACTCAAAATAATCTGTCCTCTTCATCCTTCTCAGTGTTGGGATATATACCACCTTGCCAAACCCATAGCTAAGTTTTCTTTAACTTATTTCCTTATGACAGAGAGAGAGAGAGAGAGAGAGAGAGAGAGAGAGAGAGAGAGAGAGAGAGAGACATGGATGCACCAGGGCCTCTTCCCACCACATATGAACTCCAGACACATACTCCACTTTGTGCATCTGGCTTTACATGGGTACTGGGGCAAGTACCTTAAACCACTGATCCATCTCTCCAGCCCCTCCCATGACTAGTTTTATGACAGTCACATAGCTTCTTGAGACTGTTCTGTTGGCACCACTCTTTTCTGGGATCTTACACTTCTCAGACTCTTTGACGGCTGCCCTGCCACCTGCCTGTCTACTGAATATTGGGTTCCTCGGGGTCTACTTTCCCAATTACTCTTTTGTCCTCTCTCTCTATTTATTCATTCTATTCTTTTTTATTGGCAAGGAGAGAACAAGAGAAAGAGGGACTGGGCATGCCAGAGCCTATAGCTGCTATAAATGAGCTCCAGATGAACGTGCCACTTTGTTTACCTGGCTTTACATGGGTATTGGGGAATCAAACCTGCACTGTTAGGCTTTGCAAACAAGTGCCTTAACCACTGAGCATGTCTCCATCCCTATTCCTTCCATTCTTGTGATGGTAGCCATTACCTACACGTAGGTGGTTCCAATTGACAATTCTCCCAGAATTTCAGACTTCACATATCCTCCCACCTGCTAGGCATCTTCCCTTGGATGGCTCTAACTCAGCATGCTCCACATTGCTATGAAAGTATTACTCCTTTCTAGTCAGCCTGCAAGCCATCTGCTGATTTCACTTCTCGCATCACTGTTTCAGTCAGAACTCTCGGGGTCCTCACAGAAGAGTTTGGACTCCTTATATGGATGGACTTTTTGAGCTAACACTGTAAACCCCAGGCTCATCACTTTCTTGTCTCAAGTTCTCCAGCACTCATAGAAGCAATTAATCAATCCCATTATGATTCATATTTTCACTAAAATACCCTATGGCAGGGTGCACTTGTTCTTCCAAAGCTTTACCTTCTATGGTAGGAGTCAGCAAGCTATGTCTCCTGGCCAGATCTGGCTTGTTTCCCATGTTTGAAAATAAAGTTGTATTGGAACCCAGCCATATACATTCATATACGTATTGTCTGTGGCTGCTTTTGCGCTTCAAGCACAGAGGTGAATAGAAGTGACAGAGACCATATGGCTTGCATCAAATATTTGCTGTCTCTTTTTATAAAAAGCCAATCTTGGTCTACAGGCATTTGATCCAGGGTGTTGACATGTAATAGTTTTTGAATTTGTGTAACTCTTTGGCCACTGTATACTGTATAATATTAATGTCCCCTTTGATATTGAGAATAGGACAATTAATATCTTAAAATCTAGTAGAATCAGAGAATGAATTAAGGTTGCCCAGAACCTGTTTTTAGAGCTATCTCATCTGTAAGGTTTGGCACCCCTGGAATCCTGAACGGTGCCACATTCTCTATCAGGATTTGACTGAAAAAGTAAAACCCCTAGAAATTTGACCTGCCTGACATCAGACATGAGGTTTGCAGGCTGAACAGTCCAAAAGGGGAGATAAGTGTAATGAAGAAGTGCATCAGGACCACTGGCTAAAACCCACAAAGTAGAATGGAGCCCATGTCAGTCTCTCACCATCCTTAGGAGTTCTTAGCATCTCTGCCTTAGAGCTAAGTGCTCACCTGGTTCTAAGTCAGAAAAGCTGAAGGAGCAGCATGCAAGATGGATCAGGAGAGTTTGAGAGGGCCTGATCAACCCTGAGACAGATTCTCTAGGACCCACTATAAATAACTAGACATGGCAACACAATGCTGTACCCTCAGGCCTATAGAGAGTAGAGACCTGGAGAATATCTGAGTCTTGTGGAAAGCAAAGCAAACCGCTCCAGATTCACAGAGAGACTCTATCTCAAGGAAATATGTGGACGAGTGATAGTGGAGGACCCCTAACATTCTCCACTGGCCTCTGCATGCACTGGGAGCACATCTATGCACACATGTGCGTACACCATAGATACACAACACCACGCAATACTGTGCATGCAAAACAAAAGGAAGGAAGGAAGAAATAAAGCAAGAAAGAAAGAAAAAAAGGAAAGCTGGAGGAAGATCTAGGAGGAGGTGGGACAGCTTCAGGACTGACTGCTGATTGTGCCAAGAAGTGCAGCCAGCAAGAAAGCAAGGCATGGGCCTAGCCAGTGCCCAGTGCCCTATCCCCAGCCTTCCCTGTGTCTGAGCACCGTGGCCACTTCTTTAATTCCACCTTCCAAAACTCCTACAAAATGC
Source organism: Zapus hudsonius (assembly GCA_004024765.1). Lineage (NCBI taxonomy): Eukaryota > Metazoa > Chordata > Mammalia > Rodentia > Dipodidae > Zapus > Zapus hudsonius. The sequence goes on from PVHP010003366.1 coordinate 63,638, forward strand.
TGCTGCTGATTCACTGGAACCAGAAACATAGCAAGAGGGTCAAAGAAGTAGTTGTCTTAACTACTATAAACCACCTCCCTGGTGTGATGGCACACACCCATCATCCCAGCACTTGTGAGGCAGAGGCAGGAGGATCACCCTGAATTTGAGGCCAGCCTGGTCCATACAGTGAGTTCCAGGCCAGCCAGGGCTATAGAGAGAAAAACAAGCACCACAATCACATTTTCCATTATTATTTTTTTTCAATTTTTATTTACTTATGTATGTGTGCGTGCGTGCGAGTGTGCTTGTATGCATGCATGCTAGGGTCTTTCATCACTGCAAACACAGGCCATGTGGTTGTACTTGAGTGGCTGGAGAACTGAACTGGGTCTGCAGGCATTGCAAACAAGTGCCTTTACCACTGAGCAATCTCCCAGCCCCTTGATGGTTAATTCTAAACTCCATTAGTCTAAATTGTATTTGAGATCATTGAGATGGCTGGTTAGATTATTGGTTGTCTTTCTGTGTATTCAGAAGTGGGGAGGTGGTCTCAGGCAGGCCTGGCTAGCTTCCTTGCAACTCGTTGGGCCCATTCTCCTTTCTAATAGCTGGGGGGAGCATACCTCTCACACAAACAGAACTACAGCATATGTTCTGCATTTCATGCTTGGTTGTGGAAACTAGGAAGGCGAGACTGTGTAAACTGTCTTGCTTATTTCTGTAGTTTCTATGTTTTTTAAACATTGTATAAGATATAAAAACACAATACTGACAATGTAAGCTATTTTTAAATATACAATTCAGTGACATTAAGTATACACACATTGTCATAAAATTATCACTATCCATCACCAAATATTTCTTTTTTTAAATTTTATTTATTCATTTTCAAGCAGAGAGATGAGAGAGATGAGGGAGAGAGAGAGAGAGAGAGAGAGAGAGAGAGAGAGAGAGAGAGAGAGAGAGAGAGAGAGAGCACCAGGGCCACCACCTTGTGGGGCTGGCTTATGTGGGTTCTGGGGGATTTAACCCGGGGCCTTAGGCACTGGAGGCAAGTGCCTTAACCGCTGAGCCATCTCTCCAGCCCAGTCAACCAAATATTTCTTAATCCTCCCAAACCGAAATGTTGTACCCATCAAACAAGTCTTTATCCTTCCTCTCCTCTAGTACCTGGAAACAAACCACCATTCTATTTTTTTTTTGTCTACTATAGTTATCTCACATAAGTGAGATTGTTTAGTAGTTACCCAGGCTGACCTGGAATTTACTATGTAGTCTTAGGGTGGCCTCAAGCTCATGGTGATCCCTTTACCTCTGCCACCCAAGTGCTGGGATTAAAGGCATGTGCCACCATGCCCAGCTGCTTTTTTTAAAAAAAAATTATTTGCCAACAAAGAGAGGGAGAGAGAATGAGAGAGAAGGGGAGATACTATGGGCCAGGGCCTTTTGCTATTGCAAACAAACTCCAGATGCATGTGCTGAGGAATTGAACCCAAGCCAGAAGGCTTTGCATGTACATGTTTTCAACCATTGAGCCATCTCCTTAGCACTCTATCTTATGTATATATCAGAAGTAGAATTGTCAGATCATATGGAAATTCCATAAGTTCTTGAGATCCATAGCAGCTGTACCAGTGCATAAGGATTCTAATATCTCCACAAATTGTTTTTTTTTTTTTTCATCTCTGTGACAAAAGACCTGGCAGAAGCTAGGGAGAAAAGATTCATTGGCTCATGGTCTCAGAGGGGTCAAGTCCATCATGGTGGTGAGGGATGTGGGGAGACAGAGCAGTTCATGTCCTGGTGGCCAGGAAGCTTGTGCTCACCGGGCTGTCTACTTTCACTTTCTCTCTCTTCCTCTCTCTGGGTTGATTCCAATTCTTAGCCTCTGTGAATTGAGTAGCTATAAATATGGTTGAACAAATGTCTCTTTATTAAAGAAATGAGTCTTTAGGGCAGATGCCCAGGAATAGCTGGGTCAGTTGGTATCTCTAGTTTCATCTTTTTCAGGAGTCTCATATCGATTTCCATCGTGTTTGTACAAGTTTGCACTCCCACCAGCAGTGAATGACCATTCTTATTTCTCACATCCTTGCCAACATCTGTTGTTGGTAGATTTTTAAATGATTCCCATCCTAGCCGGAGTAAGGTGGAATCTCATAGTTCTTTTATTTTACATTTCCCTGATAATTAAGGATGTTGAATAGTTTCTTAAGTATTAGTTATCTGTGATTCTTTTAAAAAATATTTTATTTATTTACGCGCGCGCGCGCGCGCGCGCGAGAGAGAGAGAGAGAGAGAGAGAGAGAGAGAGAGAGAGAGAGAGAGAGAGAGAGAGAGAGAATGGGCACGCCAGGGCCTCCAGCCACTGCAAATGAACCCCAGACATATGCGCCCTCTTGTGCATTTGGATTTATATGGGTACTGGGGAATTGAACTCGGGTCCTTCTGTGTTTCAGGCAAATGCCTTAACCACTAAGAAATCTCTTCAGCCCTTAAATTTCCTTTTTTGTGAGTTACCTATTCAGTTCACTGCCTCAATTTTTAAGTGAGTTATTTGATTTTTTTATTATTAATTTTTTGAGATCTTTGTAGATTCTAGATATTAGGCCTCTGTCCCTGGTGTAGCTGGTGAAGATTTTCTGCCAATCTGATGGTGGTCTTTTGGATCTCTGTATGGTATGTTTGTCAGTACAAAAGATTTTTACCTTAATGAGATCCCAATTGGAAGCTATCAATAAAAAGTTAAAAAAAAAAACAAAAACAAAAACAAGCCGGGAGTGGTGGCGCATGCCTTTAATCCCAGCACTTGGGAGGCAGAGGTAGGAGGATTGCCGTGAGTTCAAGGCCACCCTGAGACTACATAGTGAATTCCAGGTCAGCCTGGACTAGAGCGAAACCCTACCTCGAAAAACCAAAACAAACAAATAAACAAACAAACTCAAGTCTGAAAAAAAGAGTTGGGAAAAACTTTTTTTAGCTTTTTATTGATACCTTCCATAATTATAGACCATAAACCATTATGATTGTCCCCCCTTAAAACCTCCCCCATATTTCTTCCCCATCTCAACTAGTCTCTGTTCTGTTTCATTGTCATCATCTTTTCTTCCCATTACTTGGAGGTATTATCAGGCACTGTGAAATGATAAATATCAAGGCTGTTTTGTGTCTGGAAGTTTGCATTGTAAGCAGTCCTACCCTTTCTTTGGTTCTTACAATCTTTCCACCACCTCTTCCACAATAGACCCTGAGCCTAGGGAAGTGTGGTAGAGATGTCCCAGTGCTGAAGACTACACTGTTTTTTTTTTTTTTTCTTTCAGTATATGGTGTCTTTGGATTATCCCAATGGTCACCACCATCTGAAAAAGAGAAGCTTCTCAAGCCAAGAGAGTAGCATTATTCTTTGGATATTCTTATTTTTTTAAAGTGCTTGTAAGGCAGTTTAATTGGCATAATATATGCATTTAGCCGTCTGGTGTTACTCCCCTAGTGCTCATGACCTCCTCCACTATAAGCTTTTTACTAGGTCTTCAGTACCAGGCATGTATTCCATCCTGTGGAGCAGGCCTCCAGTCCAATTAGAGAGCAGTTGGTTTCTCTCACAATAGATGTGCCACTATTGCCTCAGTTGGCTCATTTGGCCTGGCTGGTCCATCTTAAGATTTACAAGGTCCACTGTTGTTTACAGCCGTTGATGACTTTTCTCTCCCATAGGGCTGCATGCAGCCTTGGCTTTTACCAACTTTCTGTCAGCTGGTTAACAGGGAGGAGGTTTCCAGTTCAGCTCCAGCTTGATTTCTCAGTGGCCTGCAGCTGCAGTGGTCTTCAGCAATAGGGTCTTACCATCTCCCAACTCTTATATCATGAAGGGTTCCCCCATTTTTTTCTTCCAGATATTTAAGAGTTTCAGGTCTTATATTAAGGTCTTTAATCCATTTGGAGTTGACTTTTGTGCATGGTGAGAGGACTGGGTCTAGTTTCATTTTTTTACAGGTATTTATCCAATTTGTCAACCATTTGTTGAAGATGCTCTCTCTTCTCCAGTGTACATTGTTGGCACCTCTGCCAAAGATCAAGTGTTTGTAGTTACTTGAACTAAAAGGAGGAGTTTCAATTCTATTTCATTGGTCTACATGTCTGTTTTTATGCCAGTACCATGATGTTTTTGTTCTTATGGCTTTGTAGTATAGCTTTTGATCGTGTATGATGATACCCTTCAGGGTGTTTCTTTTGCTGAGAATATTTTTGGATAGATGAGGCCTTTTGTCATTCTATATGATTTTTGGGATTGTTTTCCTATCTCTGCAGAGAAGGATGCTGGGATTTTTTTTTTTGGAGGAACAAGTTTATTTTATTTATTTATTTTTTAATTTATTGTCCATAATGAGTTACAACATTTAGTGGGCAAATAATGAGTTGTTATCGCCAATTTCCCAGATGCTGGGATTTTTATTGGTATTGCATTTAACATGTATATTGCTTTTAGTAAAATTGCCATTTTCACAGTATTAAATCTACCTATCCAGGAGCATAAAAGGTCTTTCCATCTTCTCACATCTTCCTTAATTTCCCTCTTGAGTATTTTTGTTTTTATTTTATAGGTCTTTCGCATCCTTGGTTAGTGTTATTTCAAGGAATTTGATTCTTTTTGTGCTATTGTAAATGAGATTGTCTTGCTGATTTCTTTTTCTGTATGCATGTCATCTGTATATAGGAAGGCTTTTATGTGTTAATTTTGTATCCTGCCACTTTGCTGAAAGAATCTATCACTTTTTGGGGTTTTTTTGGTAGAGCCTTTCAATTCTGTTATGTACAGGATCATGTCTTCTGCAAATAGGGTTAGTTTTACTTCCTCCTTTCTGATTTGTATCTCTTTTATGTCTTTCTCCTGTCTTATTTCTTGAGCTAGAACTTCAAGAACTATGTTGAAGAGCAATGGTGAGAGTGGACATCCCTGTCTTGTTCCCAATCTTAATGGAAAGTCCTTGAGTCTCTCCCCATTGAGTATGATTTGGGATTTAGATGTTTTGTTTATAGCCTTTATTATGTTGAGGTATAAACCTTTCATGCCCAGTCTCTCTAGTGTTTTGATCATGAAATGATGCTGTATTTTGTCAAAGGCCTTCTCTGCATCAATTGAAATGATCACATGGTGCTTGTGTTTGAGTTTATGCAGTGAATTACGTCGATTGATTTCCATGTGTTGAACCATCCCTTCATTTCTGGGATGAAGCCTGCTTGGTCGAGATAAATAATGCTTTTGATGTGTTGTTGAATTTGGTGTGCAAGGATTTTGTTCAGGAGTTTTGCATCTAAGTTCATCAGGGATATAGGTCTATAGTTTTCCTTTTTTTTTAAAGAATATTTTATTTACTCATTTTCAAGCAGAGAGAGAAAGAGAGAGAGAGAGAGAGAGAGAGAGAGAGAGAGAGAGAGAGAGAGAGAGAGAGAGAGAACCAGGGCACCACCTTGTGGGTCTGGCTTATGTGGGAACTGGGGAATTGAACCCAGTGCCTTGGGCACTGGAGGCAAGTGCCTTAACTCCTGAGCCATCCCTCCAGCCCTAGTTTTCCTTTTTTGTTGTTGTTGTATCCCTATCTGGTTTTGGTATTAGGGTGATGCTAGCTTCATAGAAGGAGTTGGAGAACATTCCCTGTTCTCCAATTATGTGAAAAAAAGCTTGATAAAAATTGGTTTCAGTTCTGCAATGAATGTCTGGTAGAACTTGGCTTAGAATCCATCAGGTCCTGGACTTTTCCTTTTGGGGAGGATTTTGATTAAATTTTTAATTTCAATGGATGTAATAGGTTTGTTTGGGAGATTTATCTGGTCTGGATTTAGTTTTGTTAGGTTGTATGTCATCCATTTCTTCCAGGTTATCCAATTTTGTGGAGTAGAGGTTTTCAAAATATGTCCTGATGATTCTTTCAATTTTATTGGTGTCTGTTGTAACCTTTCCCTTTTCATCTCTAATTTTGTTAATTTGAAACTTCTCTTTTTTTCATTTGATCAAATTGTCCAGGGGTTTGTTTATTTTTTCAAAAAATACCAGCTCTTCATTTAGTCAATTTTCTGAATTGTTTTCCTTGTTTCCAATTCATTAATTTCTGCTCTGATCTTAAATGTTTCTCTCCTGGAACTCTTAGGATTAGATTATTCCTGTTTTCCCAGTACCTTTATGTGGGAGGTTAAGTTATTAATTTGAGATCTGTTCTTGTTATGAAGACATTTAAAGCTATAAATTTTCCACTTAGGACTGCCTTTGTTGCGTTCCATAAGTTTTGGTATGTTGTGTTTTCATTATCTAAAAGTTCAAGAAATTTTGCAATTTCCTTTTAGCTTTCTTTTACAACTCATTGATTGTTTAATAATATATTGATTAGTCTCCAGGAACTGGTGTGATTTCTGTTGTTTCTCTTGTTAATTTCTAGCTTTAATACCTGTGGTTTGATATGATGCAGGGAGTTACATGAATTCTCCTGAAATTTTGAAGGCATATTTTATGTCCTAATATGTGGTCTATTTAGGCTGACCTGGAATTCACTGGAGTCTCAGGCTGGCCTTGAACTCACAGCAATTCTCCTATCTCTGCCTTCCGAGTTCTGGGATTAAAGGTGTGCACCACGCCCGGCTTTTTATGTGGTCTATTTAAGAGAAGGTTCTATGGGCTACTGATTAGAATGTGTGTTCTGTAGGATTGGGATGGAATGTTCTGTGGATGTCTTTTTAGGACTAATCTAGTCTGTTTGGTGCTCTGTGAGCTTTTTTTTTGAGTGTTTGTATCTGGATGGGAAATTTTTCTTCAATAATTTTGTTGAAAATGTTCTCTATGCCTGTGGCCTGGATTTCTTCCCTTTCTGGTATCCCCATGATCCAGATGTTTGGTCACTTTAGGGTGTCCCACAGTTCCCTCATATTTTGTTTCATGATTTTTTAAAACTTATCAAAGCTTTTAGAATCTTGATCAATTCCTTTGTTTTATCTTCCAGAGCTGAGGTTCTGTCCTCCATATTATTAACTCTGGTAGTGAGGAATTCTAGAGAGGCTTTTAATAGCACTGTTTGGCTTTTGTTTTTTGTTGCATTTTTCTACATCTTATCCATCTCTTTGTTGAGTTCCAGGTTCAGGTTCATGTTTGATTTTCTTAATGCTTCCTGAATTCATTCTTACATTTGTTCATGCCTTCATTAAGCTTAGTCAGCTGGTTATTGAGATCCTCTAATTGTTGGCTTACCTTCAACTGTTTATCACTCTTTTGAGGTCCCTCTTGATTTTCCTCAAGTTAAGCCTGTTGATGAAGGATGTATGCAATATGATCTGATTCTGTTCCACTCCATTTATGAGTTTGTTAAATGCTTCCAGCTCAGCTATTATCTTTGTCAGAGTCTCCTTGAAATTATGTCCTGAGCTTATTGTGCTCTCGTTTTGGGATATATTTCTCTTGTCTCCCCTATATTTTCAGTGGGGAGTTCCATTGTGGGACTAGGCGACCCTGGTAGGGAGCTCTCAGCTTGCTGTTTGTGTTCTTTTTGCATTGGGGGATCTACCAATATTGGGACAAAAGTCTAATTTTCATAAGGAGGGAGCAAATATTGGCCCCTCCTTATGAAATTATTGGGTCTTCAGTGACTGTTCTGTTTTGGGTTTAAGCTCAATTGGAGTGGGATGGCATTGAATTCATTGATGTGCAGGTTGTGGAGGTTACAGGTGTGCCAGCATTTTTGGATGATGGCTGGTTTGAAAGTCAATTTGGAGGTCAGAAATCCCCCCCCCACTGTAATCACAGCTGTGCCTTACCTCTGGGGCTCAGGAGTTTCCAGAGGAGTATCACTTGCCCCTGTTGCCCTCCATTCCCTAGCTGAGTGGATTGTGGAGCTCACATGGATACCCTATTGCAGGAACCTGCCAGATATCCCTTTGTTCCCTAATTGGGGTAAGAGCAAGGCACCATGGGGTGCTGGTTGGTGGGTGTGGTGGGGAGGGTAGAGGGGGTGGGGGTATCTTATTTCTCAGTGGGTGTTCTGTTTTGTGTTTGAGCCAGATTGGAATGCAATAGCATTGTATTCACAGATGTGGAGGTTGTGCAGGTTACAAGTGTGCCAGCCACTCTGGGCTGGTGGCTGATATTAGATATGTGGTTGGAGATGGGCAACACAAAGTGGGCATACAGGCCCCAAACACTTCATGCCCCTTACTAGCCTGGGGTGCACAGGCCCTTGACACACTGGTGCCCCACAGTACAGGTCCCAAACTTGCAGTGCACTTCACTACTTTGAGCACATGCACATCCCCAAACACCAGAGTCCCTCACCAGTCCAGGGTGCCCAGGCCCACACACCTGGTGCCCCTAGAACACAAGCCCAAATACATCACACTCTTCACCAGCCTGGAACACACAGGAACCAAGCACACTGGTGTCCCAAACACAGTGGTCTCCTCTCTATTCTGGGGTGCACAGGCCCCAAGCATACTGGTGTCCCAAATCCACCAGCCCCAAACACACAGTACTCCTCACTTACCGGAAGCACAGGCCCCAAACACACTGGCACCCTAAAAACACGAGTCCCAAACTCACCATGCCCTTCACCCACGTGGAGTGTACTGGCCCCAAACACACTGGCTCCCCTATAATAGTATGCCAGTGGAAGACCCCAGGGAAGACCACTCAGACACCAAAATGGCGATAAGGAAGGAGTCTTTATTGGCCAGCTGGTGACTACATCCAGGACTCAGGAGCCCAAATGCAGTGCTGGGCTCACTTTCAGGGCTCCTATTTGTACAGAAAAATCGTAAGATTTCATTTTACAACTTCATAGCCCAGTAATTACAACCTTACAGAAAGCAAGAATTAAGTTCAGAAGAACAAGAAATACTTGAGATTCCCCCCCCCACACACACACACACTCCTGACTCCAGCAAGCAAGCAGTTAATTACAGAAGCAGAAGAATGCATAAAGCAATGGCTGGAAAAACACTTTGTCTTGTGCCACAGTTCACTGATGGTGGATGTTTTGCAGTGACACCTTGCTCCCTTCAAACAGGTCTAACTCTTCCCCCCAGGTGCAAGGGTTCATATAGAGTACCAAGATGGACTCATTCTTGCTCATTTGTGAACTCTGCCTCACCCCAATTTCGCCAGCTCCAAATATGCCAGTCCCCTCACCAGCCCAGGGTGCACAGGTCCCACATGCTCCTTTGCCCATGCTCCTTTTTAAGTTTATTTTTAACTTTTTATTGACAGCTTCTATACATATATAGGCAATGTAACATGATCATGATTCCTTGCTCCCTTCACCGAATCCCTTCTTTTCAACTAGATTCTCTTCTATTTTGATGTCATTATTTTTTTCCCTCCTATTATGCAGGTTGTGTAGGTAATGTCAGCCACTGTGAGGTCATGAACACTATGGCCCCTTTGTTTCTGGAACACCATATTGCAATGCATTCTTCCCTTTCCTTTGGCTCTTACATTCTTCCTGCCACCTCTTCTGCAATGGTCTCTGAGCCTTGGAAGGTGTGATAGAGATGTCTCAGTACTGAACACTCCACTGTCTCTTCTAGGTACTTTGATGAGTTTTGAGTCTCCCCAGGGGTCACCACCATCTGAAAAGAGAAACTTCTCTAACCAAAAGTGAGAGTAGCATTAATATAACGGGTATAAACATAAGTATTTAGAGGGCAGTTTGGTGGCATAATATATCCACTTAGCCACATGACAGTAGTAATTTTCCCACCAGGACTTATTACCTCCCCAGCCATAGGTTTTTGATTATGTTTTTATTACCATGCATGAATTCTCACCCATGGAGCAGGTCTCAAGTCCAATTAGAGAGCAGTTGGTTTCCTCTCATAATCGACACTGTACCAGTTGGTATATTTGACCTGACAGTGCAACAATAAAGTTTACAGGGTCAACTGCTGTTTAAGATGGTTGATGGCTTTTCTCCCCCAAGAGGCTGCATTAGGTTTAGCCAGCTGACAGCTAGTCAATAGGGAGGAAGCTTCCAGCTCAGCTCCAGCTTGATTTCTCAGTGACCTATAGGCCAATCATGTGGAATCTTCAGAAATAGGAACTTACCATTTAGTTCTGATAGGCATCCAGAGGCCTTGGCAACAGCTTATAATGCTTGGGGGGGGCATCAGGGGTCCCCCTGCCTTTGCCCATTTTAAAATTAGATTCGTTGTTGAGCTATTACGGTCCTTTTAAAATTTGAGATATTGACCTCTGTAGTTGAAAGCTTCACATTGTGGGGATGAACATCCAAAGCAGACACAGTTTATAGGAGGAAGGGCTTTATTTCATCTTACAGATCCAGAGGAAAGTTCCGTCTATGGTAGAAGAAGTTGACTCCCATTCATAAATCCAAGCAGAGAGAAGAACCACCATTAGCCAGCAAACACCAGAAGCAGCAAACAGAAAACTGGCAGCAAGCAGGACCCCCAGAGCTCAAACTGCTCTCCTACACCTTTGGGCTGTAATTCAGATCCACCCTAGTGACACCTTAGGGCTGAACTCCAGGATCCACCACCAGTGACACCTCCTCCAGCCAGATGGATGGAGATCCAGTTGACAAGTTTTAATAAAACACCTGAGTCGATGGGTGGCATACATTTAACTTCCACAACCCCTCATCAAATATGTGCTTTGCAAATATTATTCCTATTCAATGGGTTGCCTTTCACTTTATTGATAAGGTCCCTTAGTGTACAAAAGTTTAAAATTTAGATGTATGCATCTATCTATTTTTCTATTGTTGCCTGTGGAGTCAAATACAAGAAGTCATTGACAAATCTAAAGGCATGAAGTTTCTCTCACATTTTAATTTAAGATATTTTATAGTTTTAGGTTTTGTGTTTAAATATTTAATCCATTTAAATTAAATTTGTTGAAAATTACTCATTTCTTTTTTTCCCCAACAGTCTTTGTATCCTTATTGAAAATAATTTGACCATATATGTAAATGATTTATTTCTGGCCTCTCCATTTTATTCCATTGGTCTATATGTCTGTCTTGATGTCGGTACCACACTGTTTTGATTAGTGTAGCTTTTTAGTGTTTAGAAATCAGGAAATGTGAACCCTCTAAACTTTTCCTTCTTTTTCAAAATTGATTTTGGCGATTCAGAGTGGCATTTCTTAGGCATCTTTATTTTTTATCTTTTTTTTTGGGGGGGGGGTTCGAGGTAGGGTCTCGCTCTAGCCCAGGCTGACCTGGAATTCACTATGTAGTCTCAGGGTGGCCTCAAACTCATGGTGATCTTCCTATCTCTGCCTCCTGAGTGGTGGGATTAAAGGCATGCACCACCACGCCCGGCTATTTTTTTATCTTTTAATTAGGTGAATATTAATTTTATTATTGACAAAGTATTAAATGGCAAATTGAACAGGAAACTGTATAGCCACACGCCTCCCTACACCAAAGCATAACTATCTTGGGTCCCCACTGAGTACTGAATAAAGTTCAAATTCTGTTCCAGCTCATTCAAGTCTCTCCGTCCCATCTTCAGCAGGTGGTGCCTTCCCTTTCCACACTCTGTCCCTCCCTCTTTCTTCCACTGTATTTCTATTTTCTTCATTAATGTCTAACTACTTCACAATATTTCTTATCATGGCTCATTCTCTGCCCTGCCTTGGCCACTGTTCTTTCCTCCAACTTTTAGTGGATTGGATCCCCCTATTTCTTCCCTTACAAATTAGGTGAATATTGGTGAATGTCTCCCTCCCCACCTCAACCCTGCCCCTGTTTCTGTGGTTAAGAAATCTTGTATGGTCATTTTTCAGTAATCTCTTTGAAGTTGGGAATTAGGGCTCCTTTTTTGAAAGTTCCAGTGGATAGGCACAATCTAATGAGGAATTGGAGTCTCTCAGACCAAAACCTGCTGTTAGAGTGGATGTCACTGCTGCTGACGAACGGTCGAGCAAGTGGGCTTCAAGATTCTTGCTGCTGGTGCCTGGGCTCAGACTAACTGGGGTGCAGAATGCATGGACACTTGTTCAGGAATATATATCCAATGTCTTCTCTAGAGTAGGCTTGGAAAGTTTCCCTGCTGCCAGGTCAATACACAGGGCTTCTATTCAAAAAAAACTATATAAAGTTCAAGTCCTTCCAAAGGCCACTGGGCAGAAACCCAAGTCCTCTGTGGCATAGTTGTGTCCTTTCCTGGAGCAATTCCAGAAGCCTTGCGGACCTTCCACTCTCCAGCGCATTAAGACGGAAATGCACTTTATGCAACTTTAGTTCTTCAGACCGGTTCTCCAAATGCCTTCTGATGACTATGGATATTGTTATTAATATTGCTCAAACTCCAAAGTGGACCCAGTGGACTCGGCTCCTGGGATGTTTAGAATAAACAAATATGTGTAGGATACAATGAGTGGTGAATGGTGTCCACCCAAAGGCCTAGATGAGGGAAGCAGGCTGGATTGGGCAGCCAGGACAAAGAGAGCCAGCTTTAGCAGGAAGCTACTTCTTAGGCCCTGCTCAGAGCTACAGCTGTTAGTCTCACGATGACTTGTGGAGGACCTACGTGATAGAGCTCACAGCTTCTGAGAGCATGGGAAGGCAGTGAATGATGTCCTTCCCAACCCAACCCCCTTCCTCATATGCTAAACTTGAGAGCAAGAATAATTGTGTTTTTCATTAAAATTGATGTCATTTTCTTTTTGAAAATAATATACAAATATCTTTATTTATTGAGATAAACCAAAGATAAGAATGTCTCATTCATTTGTATGTAGATATATAAAACAATAATGAACGAGTAAAAAAAATGGAAGACTAGCTGGGGCATGCCTTTAATCCTAACACTTGGGAGGCTGAGGTAGGAGGATCGACTGAGACTACATAATGAATTCCAGGTCAGCCTGGGTTACTGTGAGACCCTATGTTAAAAAAAATAAAATAAAAGGAGGGGAGTGCTGGAGAGCTGGCTCAGAGGTTAAGGTGCTTGCCTGCAAAGTCTAAGGACCCAGTTTCAATTCCCCAGTACCCATGTAAAGCCAGATACACCAAGGGGCGCACGTATCTGGTGTTCATTTGCAGCAGCTGGAGGCCCTGGCATTCCATCTCTCTCTTTGTTTCTCTTCTTTCTATCTCTCTATGCTTGCAAATAAACAAATAAAATCTTAAAAAAGAAAAGAAGGAAGGAAGGAAGAAAGAATGGAAGGAAGAAAAGAAGGAAGGACAATGAATTATAACTTGGACCAAACATCATGGTATTCATTGTGCTTCTTGATGTTACTTTCTATACGTGATAGTGTATTTGTGTGTGTGTGTGTGTGTGTGCGTGTGTGTTGTTTGTTTCTCAGTGTTGAGGACTGACCTACAGCTTTGAGCATTCTAGGTAAGTGTTCTAGTATATACCTGGATAAAAGTGTATTTAAAAAAAATATTTACTTATTTTCAAGCAGAAAGAGGGAGACAGAATAGGCATGCCCAGGGCCTCTTGCTGCTGCTACAGCAAAAAAATCTCTAGACACATGTACCATTTTATGCATCTGGCTTTCCGTGAGTGCTGGGGAATTGAACCCAGACCAGCAGGCTTTGAAAGTAAAGCCTTTAAGCACTGAGCCATCTCCTCAGCCCTGGAAGCATATTTTTAAAAAACTTTTTTTTTTAGCCGGGTGTGGTGGCGCACGCCTTTAATCCCAGCACTCGGGAGGCAGAGGTAGGAGGATTGTCATGAGTTCAAGGCCACCCTGAGACTACATGGTGAATTCCAGGTCAGCCTGGGCTAGAGTGAGACCCTACCTTGAAAAAACAAAACAAAACAACAAAAAACCTTTTTATTGGCAACCTCCATACATATAAACAACCTACCATGATCATGATCTTCTCCCGCCACCCTCCAAAATCCTCCCACCACTGCATCCCTTCTTCCTTCTAACTAGTCTGTCTTCTATCTTGATGTCATCATTTTCCCCCTCTCCTTTTATGCAGGTCATGTGTAGGTAACATCAGCCATTATGAGGTCATGAATACCACAGCCACTTTGTGTCTGGAAGACAGTAGTGTAAGCACTCCTCCCTTCCTTTTATTTTTCCATCACTTCTTTCACAATGGTCCCTGAGACGTGGAGGGTGATGTCTCATTTAGTGCTGAACACACCATGGTCACTTCTCAGCACTTTGATGAGCTTTGAAATCTCACCAGTGGTCACCGCCATCTGAAAAGAGAAGCTTCTCTAGTGAGAAGTGAAAGCCAGAAGTGTATTTTTCCTGGTTGGTATCAATCCTATGTATGCAATTTTTAGCTCCAAATTTTAAAAAATGTGGAAATAACAAATAACACATGGACGAATGAGTAGCAAGCAAGCAACTTGAAGTCTTTTAAAAAATATTTTATTTATTCATTTTCAAGCAGAGAGAGAGAGAGAGAGAGAGAGAGAGAGAGAGAGAGAGAGAGAGAGAGAGAGAGAGAGAGAACCAGGGCCATCTTGTGGGTCTGGCTTATGTGGGTCCTGGGGAATTGAACCGGGGGTCTTAGGCACTGGAGGCAAGTACCTTAACAACTTGAAGTCTTAAATGCTTGGATATTTAAGGAAAAGTTTTTTGTTTTTTTTTTGGTTTTGTGAGGTAGGGTCCTACTCTAGCCCAACCTGGAATTCATGAGGTAGTCTCAGGATAGCCTCGAGCTCATGGCAATCTTCTTACCTCTGCCTCCCAAGTGCTGGGATTAAAGGTGTGCGCCACCACGCCTGGCCCATGTGCTTTTATTGCTCATTGTAATCTTCAATTTTTCTTAAAATTCGTAAACTCCAGATTAGATATGTCTTCCTTAGACTGGTAAAGTAAGATTGTTTCTCTTAGAAACATAATATTTTTGGCAGTCATGACTTAGACTACTTTCACATTCTTCAAAGTAATGCACCATGAAAGGAAAGCCTGGTGTCCTCTCTGGCATCCTAAGACAGTTTGTTCTAAGATAATGTGACTGTTTGTTCTAAGGCTATTCAAAATTCTGCTTTACTTTTGGCTTCTTTGGATTTAATTTCCAAAAAAGGGAGTTTCCCCTTTAAAAATCAATGCTCTATGAACAGGATCTTGCATCATAATTGCTGTTTCCATACGTGCATTCATCACTGGAAGATGTTCTGATGTCAGGTCACCTTCAGGTGCTCAGCACGTCTCCATGGAGCACTGGTGGGTAGCACAGTGTTTTTCAAGGTTAATAATGTACTAGAAGACATTTACTGGACACCTATACTCTGCTGGAAAGGTATGGTCCTTGTATTCACAAAGCTCAGAATCCAGGTAAGGAGAGCACACAACACCTCGAGTAGTCTTTAACTAATGGTCAGGGAGTAGGCACGAGCCTTTGCTCTGAGGTTGGGGAAGAACTTGAACACAAATCAGGTGATACATAATCCTAGTCCTTGAAGGTAAAGAAGAGTTGGAACTGGATGTAGTATGCACCAGGAGGCTGGGGTAGGAGAATCATTAGTTCACAGCCAGTCCTGGCTCCATAAGGAGAGCTTGTCTTAAATTGAGGAAGAGAGAAACAGAGACAGAGAAAGAGATACAGAGAGAGGGAGATAAGGAGGAGGGAGGGAAAGAAGGAGGGAGGATGAGAATGAGGGAGAAAAAGGGAGGGAAGGAAGAAGAGAAAAGAGATGAGAATCATGAGGAACTAAGTTTGGGCAGATATGCTGGCTTCTAGGAAACCTGGATGCCAGAAGGAGTTTGAACCTGACTTGGTAGGAAATAGGAAGTAACCAAGTGTAAGTCAAAGAGCAGAAGGAAGTCATGGCCTATGAGCTGATTAAGAACAATTTGATGACACACATTGGTGACAGAGGTCAGCATGCAGGTAGATATGTCAGCTCCAGGCCCATTATGGAAGGCCATAGAGTCTGAGACTGGAGAATATTGGCAGTAATGGGAAAGAAGACCCTCCATTTGCCATGTGGTAGAAGACAAATGTCTGTTAAGAGAATGATTGAATATTTCAATGGAAGTGGAAGTAGGAGAGATAAAGTGGATTCGAAGACTGTCAACACTGCAGGGAAGTTTTGATCCTTTTCCTGAGTACAGCACTTCATACACATTAGTCAATAAATGTTAATAAAACTCTAATGGTGCAAGTAAACAGAGAAGAGGACATGGACTCTGGCTGCTGCCCTGGTGTCCTGAGATGGCACCCCAAGGCTCCTTCCCAAAGTGCTTCTTTGCCCTCAGCTTCTAGTGTCAATAACCAGTGACTGTTCCTTTACTGATATTGATAAT
>PVHP010003367.1:0-37500 GCA_004024765.1 Zapus hudsonius
AATCATAATGAATACCATTATTTTATATAGTAACCAAAAGAACTAATTTACAAAGTTAACAGAAGTAGAATTAAGGATTTCCGTATTTTATTCCTAGAGCCAAGAATGACTATCATTCATCTCTACCCCTATCCCTCCCAGAGAGGCAGCTCACCAAGGCAGGATCGTCATGTTTGTAGAGTGTCACTGCTGGAACGGCCGGCAGACCCAGCCATTGGCCAGGAGTCAGCGTCATGCTGTCACATTTGGTTGCAGCCTACCAAAAAGAGAGCCACTTTTCATTAGATTACCAGAAGACACTAAAGAGTTCCTCTGCCATTTGTAAAAACTGTGAAAAGCCTCATGAGCTGAGAGACTCTAAGTTCCTTCTTACCACCACCAATATTTAGTAAATCAACTACATACCAGCACAGACGAGGAGACATAACCCAGAGCCAGTGTTGCCAGATTCACACTGGAAGAAAAAAACATCAGTCTAAGAACCACTTACTTACCACTGCTTATTCCCTAAGAAGGTACTTTTGAAAAAGAAAAGAAAAGAGCCAGTTATGACATGTGAGCATCTTTGGCCTGTGTTATTAGCATTACTATAGCAACAGAAGATGCATATTACAGAAGTTCGAAGACAACTTTCAAAATGTATGTTAATTTTAAAAAAGCGTATGGGATGCTCCTGTATATTCAGGAGAACGCATGCACTATTCTGATCCACCACAGCCACTATGTTCCAATCACCATGCTTTTTGGAGAGACAAGATAAAAGGACCCAACCCTGAAGGATAAGGTGACTGACAGGCACGTAGTGTCCTGCTTCAGTTCCCTTAAAGGTGCTCCAGAAGTCTTCTGGGAAACCACTCCTATCATCTCAGGGTGTAGTCACCATCCACTCAGGAGGTGTGCAGATAACACCATCTACTAGCTCAGCCACAGTGAGCACCTGTCTCAACATGAGACTGGCTCACGCTGCACAGCGCAGTAAAGGAGGCTGCCATTTCTGCAACAACTTTTTACCATAATAAGGAGAGTCTTGCCAGAGTTAAAACATGGGAAATCCAGCCATGTGATTATGACTGGGGAAGGGAATGGAAAGAAGACACCAAACTTCTGGTTGGCTGCCTGAAGCCAGTCCCACTACTGGTCTGTTTAATTATGTGAATCATGAAATCTCTTTTTGCTTCAGCTAACTTGGGTTATTTTGTTTTCTGTACATTCCAACAGTCCTTCGTGATAAACGTCACTACAGAGTGGGCCTAGACGCACACTCTTCAAGAGAACTCTGTGGAGGCCCAACATGGAGCCAACCAAGCTCACCTTGTACCTACCCTTCCACGTGAAGCCATATGCCATACTGCTCACAGAGCTCTTTCAAGCGCCCAATCTTGTCAGTGTGCCCGACTGCTGCAGTTCCTACGGTAGAAAAATCAAGGATGTTAAAACAAACGCCTTCTGAATTTTACAGCATGGTAGCTTTTACAGTGTCTCCCCAAAACTTATTTCACTACTATTTTATGGAGATTTTCTTTATAGGTTAACTTAAAATCAATGCTTGTAAGGAGATCTGATTGCCAGGCATGGTGGCACACAACTTTAGTCCCAGCACTTGGGAGGCAGAAGTAGGAGGATCGATGTGAGTTTGAGGCCAGCCTGGGACTACATAGTTAATTCCAGGTCAGCCTGGGCTAGAGTGAGACCCTACTTAAAAATAAATAAATAAATAACCTAGAATTTACTCTCAAACTCATAGCAATCTCCCTACCTCAGCCTCCCAAGTGCTCAGATTAAAGGCATGAGCTACCATGCCCAGCCCAGAATTGTGCTGGGCACATCCTTTTATGGACAAACCTTAAGGAAAATATAGAGTGATACATTCTCCCAAATGTCTAAATTTCTAGCAAACACGGTATCATTTATTAAAGATTCCACATCCTCACCCACAGCCTCAACAAACTCAACTAAAAACAGTTCTTTGGGCTGAGGCTGTGGTTTAGTTGGGAGAGTGCTTGCCTAGAGCGCACAAATCCTGGGTTTGACCTCCAGCACCACACAAAGCAGGTGCAGTGGTGTTCCCCTGCAATCCCAGCACTTGGGAGATGAGCCTAGACACCAAAAGTTCTTATCATCTTCAGCCACCTAAGTTTGAAGGCAGCCTGTGAAAACACGAGACCCTATCTCCAATAAATAAATAAACAAACAAACAAACAAGGTTCATGTGCAAGGTTTGTGCCAGGAAAAGGGCTACAGCCTTTTCCTTCTTCACAAGTAAGTTTATCTAAAATTTATAAAATATTTTAAGGCACATTTAGTTTAGGTGAAACAAAATTAAATATCAACATATGGCAAATACCAAGTAATCCTTCTGCCCAAAGCAAAACACAGTGCTGTGTTAATGACTGGACTGCAATCAGACCCCTTTCCATACCTTTTTGGCCATGCCTGTTAACTCCTGAAGCACATATTCAGGGACAGCAATCTGCTCACACTGGGAAGCCACTCACTCATCATATGCAGTCTACCAAGTGACTATGGGTGGACTTATGTTTCTTTTTGAGCATCCAGTAAAGTAAACCGGGCAGGAAGTGGTAGCTTCCCTGCTAGCAGTAAGGTGGGTATTTCCTTTTTTAAACAAAGCTGTATTGAAGTGTAATTCACCTGTGATAAAACCCACTCATATAGGTGCTTGGTTCAAGGAGTTGTGACAACACATGCAAGCATGCAACCAACACCACCATCCAGATACAGACTGCTTCCATCACCCTAGAAGTCCTGCATCCCCACTCATCTCCCTAACTTCTCATTGGCAGGACAATTCTCATCTGTTTGTCTTTTCTAGAACGTCACGTCAATGGAAGCACACCTTACATAAGTTTTTGTGTTTGGCATGCTTCTGAGATTTGTCCACAAAGACATGCATGTCAGATATTCTTTTATTTATTTATTTTTTTTTCGAGGTAGGGTCTCGCTCTAGTCCAGGCTGACCTGGAATTCACTATGTACTCTCAGGGTGGCCTTGAACTCATGGCAATCCTCCTACCTCTGCCGGGATTAAAGGCGTGCGCCACCACACCCAGCTCAGATATTCTTTAAGTTTACTGATTAGTGTTCTATACCCGATTTGCTGATTCATTTCCCCAGGTGAAGGACATTTGCATTGTTTCCTTAATGACAACTTGCACACAAGTCTTTGTGTGGAGATGTATTTTCATTTTTCTTTTTCTTTTTGATAAATGCCCAGATGTTCAGCAAGTACATTACATGCTAATGTACCTTTGTTTTCCCAAATGGGTGTAGCACGATGCCTCCCTGCCAGAATGGTGAGAACTCTAGTTACTCTGCATCTTTGTGGCACAGGGCACTCTCACTGTGAGCTCTGCCCCCCCCCCCCCCGCCCACCACCACTTACATTTTACTATTGGAGACTATATCTCCATTTAGCCCAGACTGGCATTAAACTGTTGCTCTCTCACTTCCTGTCTTAGCCTCCCAAGTGCTGGGATAAGAGGCTGTGATTCTAAGTGTGCACCAACATGCCCAGATAAAGTGTACTTTTCTAATGACCAGAGACGTCAAACATCATCTCAGGTGCTCAGACAGCAATATATTTTCTTTGGATAAACTCTATGTTCAAATCCTATGCTAGTTTTAAAAACTGAACCATCTTATTACTAAACTGTAAGCATTCTTTAAATATTTTGGATATAAATCATTTGTCAAAAAAGGGGGAGTGCTGGAGAGATGGCTCAGCAGTTACGGCACTTGCCAGCAAAGTCTAAGGCCCAGGTTCGATTTCCCAGTCCCCACATAAAGTCAAATGCACAAAGTGGCATGTGCCTAGAGTTCGTTTGCAGTGGCTAGAGGCTCTGGTGTCACATTCTCTTTCTCTCTCTGTATCTCTGTCTGTGCAAATAAATAAAATATATTTAAAAACATATTTTTTAAGCTGGGCGTGGTAGCGCAGGCCTTTAATCCCAGCACTCAGGAGGCAGAGGTAGGAGGATCACTGAGTTCGAGGCCACCCTGAAACTACATAGTGAATTCTAGGTCAGCCTGGGCTAGAGCAAGACCCTACCCCAAAAAACTAATTTTTTTAATTATTTATTTTCAAGTAGAGAGAGAGACAGAGAGAAAATGGGTGCATCAGGGCCTCCAGCACTGCAAATGGATTCCAGATGCATGCACCATTTGTGCACCTGGATTTATGTGGGTATTGGGGACTCAAACTCTGGTCATTAGGCTTTACAAGCTAGTGTCTTAACCACTGAGACATCTCTTTAGCCCAAATAAGTAAAATCTCTTTTTAAAAGTTTTTTTTTTTTTTTTAAATCTTGCCATGATAGCATACACCTTTAGTCCCAGCACTCAGGAGGCAGAGGTAGGAGGACTGCCATGAGTTCAAGGCCACCCTGAGACTACATAGTGAATTCCAGGTCAGCCTGGACTAGAGCGAGACCCTACCTCGAAAAAAAAAAGTTTTAAAAAGTTTAAACTTTAAAGTTTAAAAGCTTAAAAGTTTAAAAGTTTAAAAGTTTAAAGCTTAAAAGTTGCTTTCCATGATACTCAGGTCTTCCTAACAGCCAAGGCTTCACGGTGTTCTGGTGCTGGACAGCGTAGGGCCTCTACCACTGAAGTGCACCACAGGCACGCTTAGAAATATGTGTTTGTTATAAGACAGGGTCTTATATAACCCAGGCTGGTCTCAAACTCATGATCCTCCTGCCTTAGCTTCCCAAGTCCTGGTATCACAGTTATATGCCAACATGCCTGAGCTAAGCCACAAAGTGAAAACTGTCTTAAAAAAAAAGCTAACCAAAGTAACAAGGATCATTCCCATATTATCTTTTAATTTTATTTATTCATTTTAT
This sequence comes from Zapus hudsonius, assembly GCA_004024765.1. Taxonomy (NCBI): domain Eukaryota; kingdom Metazoa; phylum Chordata; class Mammalia; order Rodentia; family Dipodidae; genus Zapus; species Zapus hudsonius. The sequence goes on from PVHP010003367.1 coordinate 4,860, forward strand.
TTTACACATGTGTCTGCATATGGGTGCACCAGAGTCTTTTGCCACTGCAAATGAATTCCAGATCCTTGTGCTCCTTTCTGTGTTTGGCTTATGTAGCTTAGGAATTGAGCTTGGGCAGCAGGCTTTGTAAGCAAGATCCTTTAACGGAGTCATCTTCCTATCCCCTTAGCTTACATCTTCTAGAAGCTCCATTATCTTATTTCTTATGGTCAGGTAGGTCTATAGGCCAGTTGAAATGAACTCTTATATTACAAAGGTAAGGGTTAAAGTCATTTCCCCCACACACACAGACACCAGTTGTCTCAAAGTCGCTACTGAGACTTTTTTCTCTCTTAAATTATTTTGACATTTCTGTTAAAAATCAAGTGACCATATACGTCAAGTGAGCCTATTTCTGAATTCTATTCTCTTTTTCTTTCTCTGCTTTTTTGGTTCTAGGGACTGCGCTCAGGGCTTCCCACATGATAAGTGCTCAGTTCCACCACTGAGCTGTATTCTATTCTTATTTGCAGCTTTACTGAAGTCATAGTCAGATAAAATAAGTCTTTTTTCTAAAATTATTTTGGCTAAGCTGGCATGGTAGTGCATGGCTGTAATCTCAGCACTTTGGGAGGTGGAAGCAAGAGGAACACAAGTTTAAGCAGCCTGGGCTACACAATGAGATACTCTCAAAAAATTTTTTTTGTCTATTCTTTGGTTCTTTTTATTTCCATGTATATTTTAGAAATAGTTTATCAATTTCTATAAGAAATTTTAGGCTTGGCATGGTGGTACATGCCTGTAATCCCAGCATTCAGGAGGCTGAGATAGGAGGACCACAAGTTTCAGACCACTGTGGGCTCCAGAGTAAAACCCTGTCTCTAAGAGAAGGAAGGAAGGAAGGGCGGATGGATGGACGGATGGAAGGAAGGACGGGCTGGACAGATGGCTTAGCAGTTAAGGCACTTGCCTACAAAGCCTAATGACCAGTGTTCAATTCCCCAGTGCCCACATAAAGCCAGATGCACAAAGTGGCACATACATCTGAAGTTTGTTTGCAGTGGCTAGAAGCCCTGATTTTCTCTCTCTCTCTCCTCTCTCTCTCTCCTCTCTCTCTCTCTCTCTCTCTCTCTCTCTCTGCTTGCAAATAAATTAAAATAATATTTTTTAAAAAGAAAGAAGAAAGGTGGGAGGAGAGGAGGGAAGAGGGAGAGACAGAGAAGAGGAGGGAGGGAGTAGGAAAAAGAAAAGAAACCGTGACCTTCTGAAATCATGACAAGGGCAGAGTTGCAGCTATAGATTAGTTCAGGGAGAACTGACTGAAGAATAATCATTTTTCAACACAGCCACAAAGAATTTCTTTGAGGAATATTTTCTAGCTTTTAGTATACATATATTTTCACTAGGGTTTTCATGTCTTTTGATGCTTTAGAAATCTAGCAGTCTTGCTAGGTTCACAAATTAAGTTTCATAGCTTTTCTTTGGTTTCCTTCAGACTACCTCTCCCACCATTTGGGAGGCTGAGGCAGGAAGACTGCTATAAATTCCAGTCCAGCATTGGCTACAGAGTAAGATCCCACCTCAAAAAAAAAAAGACTTGTCCTTCAGTGGGTGCAGTGCTCTCCACGCAAGCCTGAGGATGGGAGTCCAGTCCCCGTACCCATGTACTTCCTGATGTGGTGGCACATGTCTGTGAGCCTGCTGTGGGATAAAGACAGAAGGATTCCTAGGGCTTGCTGGCCAGCTAGCTCCAGGTTCACGGTGTCGAGAAAATAAGGTGGCAGCCAGTACTCAGGAGGCAGAGGAAGGAGGATTGCTGTGAGTTTGAGGCCACCCTGAGACTACATAGTGAATTCCAGGTCAGCCTGAGCTAGAACGACAACCTACCTCGAAAAACCAAAACAACCCCCCACCAAAAAAAAAAAAAAGCTCACAAAACAAAACAAATCCAAGTAGAGAGTAACTGAAGATATGACAGCAACCTCTAGCCTCCACGCACACATGCACCCTCACAACTGCACACACAAGCAAATAAAAAAAAAAAAAAACAGACACATTAAGTCACTTAGGCTAAGTCCTCAGTGTTTCTCCTATATACTCAAAATTTAGCTTCACAATACCTACCAGCATTTGCAACAAGCAACAAGGGCAGTCGTCCTCGTTCTAGATCATCTTTAATCAGTTTCTCCAGAAAGGCAACATCCTAGGACCAACAAACCAACCATAAAAACCAGAGGCAACCAGGAAGTGTACAAGAAAAAAATGTATAACTTCTTTTGTTATTATTATTAGTTTTTTGAGGTGGGGTCTTACTCTAACCCAGGCTGACCTGGAATTCACTCTGTAGTCTCAGGGTGGCCTCGAACTCACAGCGATCCTACCTTCACCTCCCAAGTGTGCTACCACGCCTGGCAACTTTTTTTTTTTTTTTTTTTTTTGAAACAGGTTGCTCAGGCTGGTCTTGAAATCCCTACATAGTTAAGGCAGACCTTGATTTTGATTACGGACATGAGCCAACATGGCCAGTTTTATTTTGTGCTATGTATCAAACCCAGGGTGTTATGCCTTCAAAGCAAATACTCTATCAAATCAGCAACATCACCAGCCAAAAATTATGACTTCTAAAAGAAATACAGATATGAACCATTCAAAGCAATTTTTCAGGCCAGAATAATTTATCAAATGAACTTCAAGGTTAAAACATTAGAATCTAAGATGGGGATGTAGCTCAGTTGGAGGGTGCTTGCCTACCATGCACAAAGCCCTAAGTGTTATCCTCAGTACCACATGAACTGTAATCCCAGCACTCCAGAGGTAGAGGCAAGAAGCAAGCTTGAGGCAAGCCTGAGCTAGAGATTCTGTCTCAAAAAAGAACAACAAAAAGATTAAAATTCATTCAACTTAATATAAACAAAAAAGTTACACTCTAAATAAAATATTTTAAAAGCTACTATATGTCACTTAGCTAAAAAGCATATTATAAGCACTGGAAAAGCATTATGATTTTGTGATCGTCTAGTTCTGCCTGCTTTATTTCTAATGACAATAGCTATACTATTAGTCAATGTTCACTTGAAACATTCACAACTTTTTCAATAAAGGAATTTTGCTTTTGAGATCTGTAAGAGATTAATTTTTCTCATATGAAGTATTATTAGACTTCAAAGTGTCCTTCCTATGAAAATTCCATAGTATCCAAATCAATTCTTATTAATACTTGTTTTTTCTAATCAGGTCAAAATCAGAAGTTTTTCTTGTAACCCAACTTTAAAAATTATGATTAAAATTGAAAACTATACATATACAATACTAATGTATCCCTAGTGTGTTGCATTTATTTTTATTTATCTATTGTGAATGTGTATGAGTGGGGCAAGTGCTACAGCGATCATGTTGAAGTTAGAGGGCACTTGCTGGTGCTGGTTAGGGCTTCCTCCTAGTTTGAGGCAGTGTTGACAGCTCCATGTGCCAGCCCAGCTAGTCTGCAAGCTTCTGGGACTTTCTCCTGTCTGCCATCCTTCTTGCCACAGGCTCACTGGATCACAGAAGGCTCCCACAACTTCCGGCTCTTACGTGGAGTCTGGAGGTCCTAGCAAGCTATTTCTCCACTGAACCATCTCTCCAGCCTACTTTTCTAGGCTTAAATACTTATTTGCACTTAACGAAAATGTTCCTTCATTTCTCTAAAAACTAACAAGAAAGTATGTTGGGCTAGGGATATAGCTGAGCTGATAGGCCCTGGGTTTGATCTGCAGGACAGCATAAACCTGGAGTAAGTGGCTCACTCCTGTAATCCCAGCTTTTGGGAGGTAAAGGCAGAAGGAATCAAAGTGTAAAGTCATCCTTGGCTATATAGGAAGTTTTAGTCCAAACTAGGCCACCCTGCCTCAAACAAAACAAAACAGAACACTGGGGTATGGGGAGATGGTTCAGTGGCTAAAGCATTTGCTTATAAAACCTGCCAGCTAAATTTTAATTCCCCAGCCACCCACAGAAATGTGGAAACAAATAAATAAAAATTTAAAAATCAAGATCAAGTACACTGTTTATGTTAATATTTACTAATGCACCTGAAATAAAAGTTGAAAGTACTGGGCTGGAATCCCCTAGTGCACACAGTGGCACGTGCATCAGGAGGCCGTGTGCAATGGCAATAGGCCCTAGTTGCCCATATTCTCATTCTCTCTCTCTGTTTCTCCCTCTTTCCTTATAGTAAAATATTTTTCAAATGAGTTTAATTTAAAAAATTAAACTCATTTGAAAGAAGAAATGAGTAACCATTCAATCTATCCCTTTTACTTCTAGCTTCAGTATGGAGAGGTTTGTCACAAGCATCTTCAAAAATACTTAAAAGTCAAACCCAAGGTTACAATAGAGAACATCACTGCCAGTCTCCCCATTCACGTGTGGATGGCCAAAATAGGAAAATCATTTGTTTGAGGCCAGCCTGTACCTTTAATCCCAGCACTCGGGAGGCAGAGGTAGGAGGATTGCCATGAGTTCGAGGCCACCCTGAGACTAGAGTGAATTCCAGGTGAGCCTGGACTAGAGCGAGACCCTACCTCGAAAAACCAAAATAAATAAATAAATAAAAATAAAAAAAAATAAAATGTCCCTCATAGACTCAGGTGTTTGAGGACTTGGTCCCAAGCTAGTGGTGTTATTTGTTGGAACCTTTAGTGGGTGGAGCCTTGCTGGAGGAAGTGGGTCCCTGGGACAGCCTTCAGGTCTTGTCACCCAGATCCCCTTTCTGGCCACTCTTTCTTCCTGACTGTGGATGCAATACGACCTGTTGGCTTCCCATTTCTGCTGCCATGCCTTCCTTGCCACAATGGACTATTCTTTCTGGAATCGTAAGCCACAATAAACCCTTATTTCCTTAAACTGCTTCTCGTCAAGTATTTGTCATAGCCATAAGTACAGCTACATAAGGAAACCTTATCTCAACAAAACAAAACAAAAATCTGCCCATTCACAAATCCAGGCAACAAATATAAAAAAAAAAAAAAATGAAAAAAATTTGAGCATTAGAAGTAATTTCTGATGCTTAGTTGGAATCTGTTTCTAATTAAAGGTCAAAGGGCTTAGTAAATGAGTGTTTAGGGTCAATCCCCAGCACACTCCTCAAAGAAGCAGGTGATATGATGATTACAAAATTCCTTCAGGAGCCGGGTGTGATGGTGCACACTTTTAATCCCAGCACTCGGGAGGCAGAGGTAGGAGGATCGCCATGAGTTCGAGGCCACCCTGAGATTATATAGTGAATTCCAGGTCAGCCTGGGCTAGAGCGAGACCCCACCTTGAAAAAAACAAAAAAAAAATCCTTTCAGAGCTATGCTAACCAACTTTCATGGACATCTAAGCACAGAAGCATGCAATACACAGCAGAACGAATAAAACAAGGAAGGAAGGAAGGGAGGGAGGGAGGGAGGGAAGGATACATGGAGGCAGCAGACACAACTTCAGTTGGAAGGAAGACAGTTTCACAATGCAATTCCATATTAACATAAAACCAAGAAGGGCACTCACCATCTGATGCTGGGATCCAAACATAGTGTTACAGGGCACACGACACAGGCAGGGGAAGGGCAAGCCCAGCTGCAAGAAGAAACGAGCTTTAGAGGAAAGACCCTGATCACCATTCATTTACTTACAAATGTGAAAGACTAAAGTGCTGAAGACAAGCCACAATTTTTCTTTAATTAAAAATCTCAGCCAGGATGGTTACATATGTCTGCTATCTTGGTACTCAGAAGGATCACATATTCAAGGCCAACCTGGGCTACATAGGGAGATCATCTCAAAGAAAAAAAAAAAGATCTCTTGGGCTGGGAAGCTAGCTCAGCAACTCTGAGGACCCAAGTTCAGATCCCCAGCACTCACATAAAAAGCTGAGTGTGGGGTCTGGGGAGAAGGCTCAGCAGTTACAGATACTTTCCTCTTAAGCTTGAGGGCCACTGGAGCCAGAGACCAAGTTTGGGTTCACACAAAAAGCTGGGTGTGACCACACATGTCTGTAACCCCTTGGCTACAGGGCCAAGGGTCGAGACTGGAGAATCACTGGGAATTGCTGCTGGATAAAGTTCCATGTTGAAGGAAGAGACCCATCTCAAGGAAATACATGGATGAGTAATAGGTAAGAGGACACCAAGTTCTCCTCTGGTCTCTTCATGCACATGCATGAGGTGTGCACATCTGTATACAAATGGGTATACACCACACATCAAACCCAAACATGTTAAAAAAAAAAAAAAAAGCTGGACTGGAGAGATGGATCAGCAGTTAAGGTCCTTGCCTTCAAATTCTAATGGCCTGGGTTCAATTCCCCAGTTACTTACGCAAAGCCAGATGCACAAAGTGGCACATGCATCTAGAGTTCATTTGCAGTGGTTAGAGGCCCAGGCATGCCTATTCTCTCTGTATTTCTCTCTTCTCTCTCTCTGCTTGTAAATAAATAAATAGAAAAAGCTGAACATGGGTTTCACCATCCCAGCACTTGGGAGGCAGAGGTAGGAAGAGCACCGTGAGTTTGAGGCCAAGCCGGGCTACAGAGGTCAGCCTAGACTGGAGCGAGACCCTTCCTGGGGTAGGGGATGATGAAGAGTGATAGAACTAAAGAAGACAGCACTGGACACTGACCTGTGGCTTCCACATTTGTGTGTATACATGCGTGCACTCGCACACACAAACACACACACACACATGAGCACACACACAACACATCCACATCCCTCAGGAGCTTACATGGGTGGATGGGTGGTTTGGGAATTGAACCCAGGCTGTCAGACTTTAGAAGCAAGCATCTTTAACTACTGAGCCAACCTCCCAGCCATGAACTCTCTTTTTAAAAATGCTTTATTTGCTTGTGTATAAGGGCATGTGCATGACACGCACACGTGTGGAGGCCAGAGGACAACCTCAAGGGGCTTGTGCTCTTCTTCCATCTTCTTTGAGACAGGGTCTCTTGCTCGTCAGACTAGCTGCACACAGCTTTGCATTCTCCTGGCTCCACCTCCCACTGTTGCAGGAGCATTAGGGTCACAGACTGCATCTGCCTTTACGTGGGTGCTGAGGAACTGAACTGGGATCAGCAGGCCTTGCATGCAAATTCCGAACCATTAAACCATCTTCCCAGTCCTCACAGCAGGAACTCTTAGAATTATAAAGAGAGCTGTGGTTCAACTGGTTAGTGTCTGTTATTGACTGAGAGGTTATAAAGAGATATTAAAGTAAAAACCCCAATCCCAAAAGGGAATTACCAAGTGCTTTATAAGAGGCTACAATGTAAAATAAACATCTCTAAACAAGTCAAGTAACTATCTTTGATATACAATACACCAAAAAACAGAGACACCTTTTCAAAGAAAATACTGAGCACAGATTATTTTTTGGATGGGAGAGAGTAATTTAGGATTCTTCCTTCAAGCACTACTGGTAAATAACACCAAATAAAGGCATTCAGAGAACAATATCTTATTTATGGATCCTCTCACCCCTAAAAACTAATAAATATGGATTAAGAAATGTACATTTTTATAAGAAGCAAACAATAAATAAGCAAGTTAGCTTTAACAAAAAAGAGCTATGACAGCTCACTCTATAATCTCAGTAATTGGTAGAATGAGGCAGAAGGATTACCTCAACTTTGAGAATAGCCTAGACTATACAGTGAATTTCAGGCCAATTTGAATGAGATCTTATCCCCCCAAGAAACAGAAAAGAAAAACAAAACAAAACCAGTAAGATCCTGTCTCAAAAAAAATTTTTTTTCAATGAGGCACAATGGCATATGTTTGCAACCCCAGTACTTAAGAGGGTCATGAGTTAGAGGTCAGCCCAGGCTGCACAGTGACATACTGGATTGACTGATTTTCAATAGGGTCTTGTTATGCAGGGCAGTGAACTTTTGTTTAAAAATTTTAAAAAGGACTGGTATGTAGGTTAGTGGAACAAGCTTGCTAGCATGTGCCAGGTCTGGGTTCAATTCACAGTACTACAAGCAAAACAAAAACCATTTTAAGTGAAAATGCCTTGGAGGAGGTTCCGTTGTGTAATGGTGAGCACTCAACGCTGAAAATAGCTCCCATAAGCCACCAATCTATCATCATTAACAGTGTAGTACATAATCTTTCAGACATTTTATACATAAAGAGTATAAATTTTACATCTATATATTTAGACAATTAAGCATTATTGTAAAAACACAAATATGGTCACATATATTGTTCTGTATATATCAACATGTCAATATCTGTATCGCTATATAAATTGTTTGTGATTTGTTTTTCTCACTAAACAAGTATTTTCACACGTCCCAGGCAGCTTTGGGCCATACAAGCAAGGCTTAGAGGAGGTAATTTGTTTCACGTTTCTGTAGGAGTATTATAAATACTATAAAATATTTTTCTATAGGAATATTACAAAACACCCTCAAGAACAGGACATTTTTTGCCATCTGAGGAAGTTTCAATCAGTTGTTCCCCATAAACTCACAGGTTCTGAAAGCTTGGTCCCCAGCCAGTGGCAACTGGGGAGGGCGTCACTGGGGGTGGACATTGAGGTCTATGAGCCCCAGCTTGCCAGTGCTAGTTCAGTTCATTCTTGTTTTCCACAAGCTGTGGCAGAAGTGACATCCAGCCTCTTCTCATGCCATTGCAGCCCCCTGCTATCATGAAGCTTCCCCTTGGACTGTGAGCCAAAATAAATCCTTTCCTCCCATCAGCTGCTTTCAAGTATTTTGTGCTAGCAATGAGAAGGTAACTACACCATCCATTATGACAGTACAAGTCCCTGAGATTCTCTTGTATCAATCCCTTAGATCCATCCTTGAATCCTATGGACTATTAAACATTCTTGGCCAAGATAGTTAATCCTCATTGGAATACATCAATCATAAACTTTAAAACTGGTATTCATGTTGGGTATAGTAGTGCATTCTGTAATCTCAATAGTCAGGAGGCTGAGAGAGTATAATTGCTGTGAGTTCAAGGCCAACCTTCAGTACACAGTGATTCTTATTTAAAAATAAGGTCAGCCAGGGCTATACAGTAAAACCCTGTCTTGAAACCACAAAAACAAAGGCCAGGGACATAACCTCGTTGGTAGATTGCTTGCTTAGCATCTGAGAATCGCTAGGTTCTATCCCTGCACCACATAAACTGAGTGTGCATAATCCCAGCATGTGGAAAGTAAACACCAGAGGATCAAAATTTCAAGATCATCCTAAACTACACAGTGATTTCTAGGCCAGTCTGGGATATATGAGATATTAAAAAAAAAAAAAAAAGTTTCAAGACTAAGAATTAAGGCTGAGTATAATTCATTGGCACATTGTGTAAAACTTGGGTCTGATTCCCAGGATTACAAAACAAAAATACACCACATGACACTGTTCCTTTAAAATATGTTTCAAAAAAAAAAAAATCCATGTTTCTCCAGATGTGCCTTTAATCCCAGTACTCCAGAGGTAGAAAAAGGAAGATCGCTGTGAGTTCAAGGCTAGGCTGGAATTACAGAGTAAGTTCCAGGTCAGCTTGGGCTAGAGTGAGACTCAACCTTGAAAAAAATGTAAATAAAATATCCATGTTTAGTGCCTCATTGCACAGTAAGTAGCACATCAGTCTCAAAAATATCCCCATCTTACCACATTACCTGATTACAAAGGTACTGGCCCAGGCCAGGTCTGGCAGCAGCACTAAGATATATGACAGGCTTTTTGTTATACAGCACATTGAAGCCGTCCACCACAAAGTCTTCATAACGAGAATGAATGGCAAGCCTACAGATCTTGGCAAGTCCTTCTCTCTCTTCTTCATGGAAATAAGCACAGCCATTTTCATACCTATTAACAGAGGCCATACATTAATGTACTCTTATTTCTAGTTAACTCGGATTTTAATTTCAAGTGTACCATCATATAAGTTCTTTGACATTGGCTCTGAAAAGACAAAGAACAGGGTTGTGAAACACACTCATCACTCACTATGGGTAGAGGCCTTAAAGGACAGACCCATCTTCCACACCTCCCTCAGAAACAGAAAGAACTGAAACTATGGAGACAGAAACTAGAAGTCCTCCTGCCCCTGCCCCGAACAAAGAGCCTGTGCTATATGAAGGTCAGCACTGCCTAACAGGCATGGCTGTTATACTTTCATTACGGTCTGCTTGAGACTTTTTATTTAGCGAGGAAGAATAGGATGATTCAAATATTTGGTCCAGTCTAGCATGGTGGCACACACCTGTAATCCCAGAACTCAGAGGACAAACAAATCAACATACATACAAACACATCTGATACAGATGCTTTATTGCTGTCTTCTATTAACATGTCTATTTGGAAAATACTACCTACAAATAACTGCTAAAACTACCAAATACATGTGTGTGTGCGTGCGTGTGTGTGTGTGTGCGTGTGTGCTCGTTCTCACTTGTATTCTCAGCACTTTCCTCACAATAATTCCACGAAACAGACATTAGTGCATTCCCTATTTAATAGATGGCAACAAGTAAGACATGGAGAGAACGAGCAACTCCAAGAGTCAAACTTGAATCCAGATACAGATCCATAAAGATTTCTCACAATCTACACCTGTCTCATAAATATCTAAAAACCAATCATGTCTTTACCTGAAAATCCTGCAAAGCCATAACGTAGTGTCAGAAAGTATCCTCGTTGTAAGTTTTCTCAGCTTCTCTTTGTCCAGAGTTGAAATATAGGCTCCCAGACTATGACCCAACAAAGCCATGTGGCCTTGTTCTCCAATAGTATGGACTCTGTTAATCATAATTCATTACATTATTTTAAAAAGGATTAAGAGTCAAGATATAGGAAAGGAAACTAAGAGACACAGTGTTTCACAGAAATTTGTCAGACTTTAAATCCATTTACTATCCCAGAGGACAGAAATAGAGAAATTCAGAAAACTCATTGCATATGACATATTGAACAATTGAGGAGAAAAACAATTTCAAAATTCTGTCATACAAGATAAATATGCCTTTTATGGAGAACGTACAAACTACTTCTGAATGATTTCCTTTTATTGTACACTGAGTGTCAGTTTTGAGAACAGCAGGAAGGGCTGGTGAGGTAGCTAAGTGGGAGGGTACTTGCCTCTGGGGCCCTAGCCAGTGCCAAGAAAAAAAGAACTACAAAGAGTAGAATTAAGATAAAATGGACAGAAAGTTTTGAAATTTATTTCAAAGTATTTTTATTTATCTATTGTCATGGCAAGAGTGAGTATAGGTGCACAATGGTGTAGCACTGCAAATGTTAGATGTCCAGATGCATGCGCTGCTTTGTGCATCTGGCTTTATGTGGGTACTGGGGAACTGAATGTGGGCCTGTAGGCTTTGCTACCAAGCCATCCCCCAGCCCTAGAAACAGTTTAAAAAAAATATTTTTAGCCAGGTGTGGTGGAACATGCCTTTAATCCCAGCACTTGGAAGGCAGAGGTAGGAGGATTGCTGTCAGTTTGAGGCCAGCCTGAGAACACATAGTAAATTCCAGGTCAGCCTGGGCTAGAGTAAGAACCAACCTTGGGGAAAAAAATATAAATATGTATATATGTATGTATGTATGTATATATATATATATATATATATGTTACTGTGGTATAATCCCCTCCCCCATCCACCCACTAATAAAATAAACAACTTAAAAAAATTATTAAATTAAATTATATATATTTTTGCAAATGAGAGAAAAAGAGAGAAGGAAGAAGAGGAAAAGGAGGAGGGAGGGAGAGAGAACAGAGATAGAGAGAAAAGGCATACCAGGGTTTCTAGATGCTGCAAATAAATTCCAGGTGCATGTGCTACTTTGTACATCTGGCTTTACCTGGGTACTGGGGAATTGAACCCAGGTCATTAGGCTTTGTAAGCAAACACCTTAACCGTTGAGCCATCTCTCCAGCCCAGAAACGTTTTTTTTTTTTTTTAATTTTTTTGAGAATTAGAGAGAATGAGCATGCCAGGACCTCTTGTCAATGCGAACAAGTCCAGACACATGTGCCACTGGCTTTATGTGGGTATTGGGGAATCAACCCCAGGCATGCAGGCTTTGCAAGCAAGTTTCTTTAACCACTGAGTCACTTCTCTAGCCCCAGAAACATTTTTTAAAGAATTTATTAAAGGTCAGGATTCGGGAGACGGCTCAGTGGTTACAAGTGCTTGCTTGCAAAGCTTACCAGCCAGGGTTCAATTCCCTACTGCCCATATAAAGCCAGACGTAAAAAGTAGTACAAGCCTCTGGTGTTCTTTTGCAGTGAAAAGAAACTCTGGTGTGCTCCCCTCTCCTACCCACCCACTAATAAAATTAATAACTTTTAAAAAAAGAATTATTAAAGACAAATTTCCTGTATTAAATATTTTAAAAAATATAGCACCATCCCAGCATTCAGGAGGAATAGGTAGGAGAACCACAAGTTTGAGGCCAGGCTAGTCTACAGAGTGAGTACCAGGCCAGCCAGGACTACACAGTGAGATCCTATCACAGACCAATACCCACAAAAAAGAAAAAAACTCGTAGCCGGGCGTGGTGGCGTACGCCTTTAATCCCAGCACTCAGGAGGCAGAGGTAGGAGGATCGCCATGAGTTCAAGGCCACCCTGAGACTACATAGTGAATTCCAGGTCAGCCTGGGCTAGAGCAAGACCCTACCTCAAAAAAAAAAAAAAAAAAAAAACTCTCAAAATGGCAAAGTATTTTGGAACAGGATTTTGGGGAAAAGGGCAGAGAAAGAGTTCACAGGAAGAGAAATACAAAGTCTCTCTCTCATGTATGGTGCTAGGGATCAAATGTCAGACCTTGTCCTCTACCAATGATTGGTACTCTCAATCACAAGTAAGTCTTAGACACACTGAATTTGGTTCATAGGAAAAACAGCATTTAAAAAAAAAAAACAACAACAACCGACCGTAGGCCAATAGCTGAGATCCTGGCAAGAGACGAGCCACTACAGTCACAGCATGGAGGATCCATATGGAACCCCACAGAGAATGATGGGATGAACAAGGGACCCACAGCCACAGCCATTCAATCAACACAGGATAAGCCAGTGAGACAGAAACCAATGATTTTTAACACAAAGACCCCTAAATTCTCAACATTAAAGCAGCCTTAATATTCACCCACCATGACTCAGGGAACTGAGAGGAAGAGGGGGCGGAAAGATTGTGAGAGCCGTGGTGGGGGAGACTATCCAGAGGCATGATGCCCCTGAGTAACGACATACTAGGGTCAGGAGAACCGGGTTGAATACTAGGCTGTCCATGATTCCCTGCCCCAAGGACTGATCCAGACTGCCCACGGAGGAGGATATCCAGCTGATTGGGGATGGGGAAGAGGGGCACTGGGGAACTGGGGATAACAACTCATTGTTTGCCCACTAAATAATGTAACTCATTATGGACAATAGAAAAAAAAAAAAGGTTAGCATCAGCAGGATGGGTTTTCAAAGTGTTCAATTACTCTCAGTGTTGGGTTAAATATACATGTAAAATTATTAAAATGTAGACCTGGAGCACATAAAAAAAGAAAAAAAACAAAATTTAAATTATGCTGAAATGTTTTACTTTATTTCTCACCATAACATTATTTATCCTTAAGTTTGAGAACACCATTATAACAAAGGTATGGGAAAAGAAATATTATCATACATTGTTGATGTGACTAAGAAATTCCACTTCCAGGATTTACTCCCCAGAGATATTTGCTTCTACAGGAAAGGACACATGCTCAGTTACTGGCTGCAGCAGTGTTTGTATCATTGAAATGTAGGAATTCATATAAATACATAGAGCTTGAGAGATGCCTCAGTAGTTCAAGGCACTTGCTTGCAAAGCCTGATGGCTTGGGTTCAATTCCCTAGTACCCAAGTAAGCCAGATGCACAAAATGAAGCATACATCTGGAGTTTGTTTGTAGTGATAGGAGGCCCTGGTGTGCCCATTCTTTCTCTCTTCTTATAAACAAATACGAAACATTTCAAAAAAATAAGTAGCTAGAGCTAGAGAGATGGCTCAGCAGTTAAGGCACTTGCCTGCAAAGCAGAAGGACCTGAGTTTGATTCTCCAGTACCCACGTAAGTCCAGATGCAAAAGTGGCACATGTATCTGGAGTTTGTTTGTAGTGGCTGGAGGCCCTGGCACACCCATTTTCTCTCTCCCTCTCAAATAAATAAATTCATAGCTAGACAGAGGAATAAATAAAACAGGTGACTCCTTGACAATATAGGCTCCCGTCAATCAAGTCAGCTGCAACTCTTAGCAAGCTGAAGCAGAAAGCACACAGTACCTCAGTCCTGGTGGTTTCCTTGTGAGATTTGATACCATAAAAATGCCAGGATATAATTTAGTAAATGCTTCCTTGAACATTACATTAATATCACATGTGACTCTGTTTAAGGCAGGGTTTCTCTCTAGTCCAGGCTACCCTTGAACCTAATCCTCTAACCTCAGCCTCAGAGTGCTGAGATTATAGGTGTGAGCCACATGCCCAGCTTAACTCTTAATGAAATACAACTTCTCTGAGCCATTTGTTACAATGAAACTACTACTAGAATCAAGAACAGCCTTTCAAGGGAAGCTTCCAACCCCTCTCCATTACCGGGTGCTCTGGGGCTCCTCATCTTCTTCTCCATGCATCAGATTCTGGACTAACTGGAGGATGCTCACCATATCTTGTCCACTGCAGAACAAGAAGAGTTAGACAGGTTGAAAGAGCACACATTTGCTCCATCTCCCAACGACTTCTTTCATTCCAACTAGCTTTACTAAAAGCTTTATTTTCTAAGTTGGATAGCTAGCTACAAGAGAAGGAATGTTTTGAAATACAGTTTATACATTTTAAAAAGTCTCAAATTATAAACTGAGTTCTGAATAGAACCTTACTTATGATTAACATTATGACTTTGATTTCTGAGAATCCTTCCAGTCCTGCCCTCACAGTATTTTATACTGGTCCACTTGACTCTGGGAGTAGAAACAGGATACTTAATGATCATGTTATAGGAACTGAAGTCTTTATAACATGCTAGAAGGTCACAAAGCAATAAAAACACTCTAACGCCAAGACATAAAGGTATGTCTTATTTTCCTCCACGTAGGAGTCTTGTCCACTCAGATGAGCAGCCTTAAACATGTAACTCAACTATCATGTACCTGACTCTTCCCCAAGCTGGGAAACTTGAGTTTGGCAGAGAGTGGAAACAGATTTACTTCTATTTAAGGTATGTGATTACATGAAGAGATGGAAACTTCTAAGAAGCATACTAATGGTCAGGGGCGAGAGAAACAGCTATAATTATAATTAGCTATAAGCAGCACTGAATGTGAACATTCCTGATTGTGTTGCCATTCTGAGAATTTCAGGTATTCTTGAGAGTATCTCTTCTAGGGAAACTTCTGTGCAACCAGAAAAAAACAATAACAACAAAAAACAATTATTAAGCTTCTTTGATCCCCTCATGCCAGTGACAAGAAGACAACTTTGCTTCCCATTCTGGGTGACAGTACAACTCACACTACAGGCAGGATAAAATAGTAGCATTTAGGTGTGCGAGGCATGGCATTACATCAGGATAGTTCCTCTGTGCTTTTCTTTTGTAAACCTGTACAATTCATACTCAGGTCAAAGACAGTTGTACTGTTGACCTATGTGCAATTTCCTGGTTTTAAAAGGAAAAAAATAGTCCGTTTGTCACAGGGAAGCTGGGCTGGGACTTTAATTCCACAGTGACTGCTAGCATCCTGTGAAAACTATAGGCAGCTACTTATTCTTACACTCGTTCAAACCAGAGACTTGACAGATTTGGTTTAGTTGCCAAAATAATCCTGCCAATGACTAAAGCTGACACTTTCCTTTCATTACTGTATTACAAAAATTATGAATTGTATCAAATTAAAGTATCTCTCACAAGAAAACTCAGTCTATAGGAATAAAATAAATATACTAGCCCATTTATAATTACAAATGCACGCATGGCTTCTGAGAAATGGGTTATAAAAAGTTCTGAAAGGGGTCAGGCATGGTGGCTGAGGAAGGAGGATCACCATGAGTTCAAGGCCAGCCTGGGCTACACAGCAAAACTTCCTATAAAACAGAAACAGAAAGAAAAACATAATAAATAAGGGAGGAAGTTGGTAGCTCAGCATCATCACCAGCCAGCCAGCCAACAGTGTTTCCATTTTCTAAAGTTCACTGCACATAACTGTGTACATTCTGTGATTCTCTTGGTGCTTGTGCAAACAAAACTTTAAATAACAATAAAATTTTAGGATAAGAAAAATTTACACCAGAACTAAAGTAACCCTCATTACCACCTACCTGCCCTGGAGTGGTCCTGGAATACCCTCTGACACACGTTTTTTTCCATTTTCCTCCTCTACCCTGCTAGTTTAAAGGAAAGAAAAACTGAGTACATGCTCTAGCAAATCAAATTTCTATCATTTAATATACAAATATGTGAGTGACTACATGACCTAAAACCTCTTAGTGACTGATGAAGAGCTCAAACAAAATTAACACAGACCCTTGGGAAAGATTGTGAAAAACCACTTCAAACAACTACTTGATTAGTGGATATCCGTGACCAGAAACTACAGGAAGTGTTTATAGACTCAAACCAATATATAAAGAAAACTCTTAACAGGAAGAACTGAAAAGTCCTTCCCCTCAATTTCAAAGCCTTTTAATTGCAAAGCACCACCTACCCAAGACAAGTAACAATTTTTAAAGTCATTCTAGAGAGCTATCTTGAACAGGAAGAAACCAGAGCCACCAGTTTTCCAAACAGGTTGAACATGCTAAGCAGGGCAGCATCTGTCCTATGAGCTCACCTCTGATTGTTTTCCAGCATCCTCATGGCCTCCTTCAAGTTTTTCCCCATTTCAGCTAAGGTAGGGTCTGCTATCTGGAAATGTAACAAATCAAAAAGGTGAAATTTTAACACTTCTTCACTACTACTTCTTTAAAAGAATTTTTTGAGACAGGATCTTATTTTGTAGACCAGGCTGGCCTAAAACCTATGGCAATTCTCCTTCCTCAGCCTCCTAAATGCTGGGATTATAGGCATGAGCCATCACACTTAGCATCTTCTGTTACTTCTGTAAAATAATTCACTCAGAAAAAGTCAATCCAAGTTCACTTTCTTCTGGATTTATTGTAAATGGATTTACACTTGGGAAACTTCCCACAGAGCAAAAGTGCACCACATTAGTTCTCTGGCACTAAATTCCTAGTGGAAGCCAATTTCAAGTCTGATATCTCTCTCCACATTTTGGCCTTACTCATTATAAACCTCCAACGCTGGCTTTTACTAAGACACTTAGTTTGTGATTTGTTCCAGCAGCCATAGAAAGCTAACCCTCCCATAACCCTGTAGGTGCTTCGGAAACCAGGATGGTCCGTGACGACTCTAGAGCACAGAACTGAGAAGACAGCACCAGCACCCTTTGTTCCCTCTGTTCCTTTTGGATTGTGGCACCATATAAACAATTATCTCTCATCCAAAAAGGAAATTAAACAAAAATTTTTAAATTTTATAACTAAGGGCTAGAGAGATGGCTTAGCGCTTAAATTTTCTAACTAAAATACACAATTTTAAATCTCCATTGTAATTTTTATGTGTGTGGTATATGAGTATACATGGTTGTGTGTTCGTGTGTACTTATGTGACTAATGCTGAGTGTCTTCCTCAGTTGTTCTCCACTTTATTTTTATTTACTTGAGAAACAGAGAGAAAGAGAGGGGGAGAGAGTAAGTATGGGCACGCCAGGCTTCTTGCCACTACACATGATACATGAACCTGGGCTGATAGGCCTTGTAAGCAAGCATCTTTAACCACTAAGCCATCTCCCCAGGCCCTTCCACTTTACTTTTAGAGACAAGTTCTCTCACTGAACCTGAAGTTCACTAATTCAACTAGATTAGCTACCCAGTCAGCAAGGCCTGGAGATTAGAAGAAAGAGAGGGAATCCCTCAGGTAAACTGGCTAAATCTAGACTCTGGATTCACGTGAGACCCTGCCTCAGAAAATCAAGTGGAGAGTGACCAAGGAAGACACTCGATGTCAACCTCTGGCCTCCATGTGCACACTTACCTGTACATCTACATACATACGAACATGCATCACATATACATACATACCACACACATACATATGCAAAAAATATTTTCAAACAGGTATTTTCAATGTGATCCACAACTTAAAGCAAGCACAAGTTGGGTGAGAAAGCAATCTAAAAGGACCTCACAATGCTCTATGAGTGCAAAGTGGAACACACAATGGTCAAGAGAACTTATGTCAACTTCTAAGTTTCCTGGTTGTGTACCTTCATCTCTGTGACTCACATCTGTGTCCCTGTGGTCCAGGCTGGCCTTGCACTTGCTCCTTCTGCTTCTGCCTTCCACGCACTGGGATTACAGGCATGTGTCACACCCTAAGCTTTGCTACATTTTCCTAAGTCCCAAACCTGGACTCACTGCCTGACTAAAAGAGAAAAATATAAAACCAAAAACAAAACTACACATACAAAAAAAAATCCTCATTAAGAGTGCATGTGTGGGATACTGAGGCAAGACCCCTGAAATAAGGCAGTACTGATGTGCAGCTGCCTTCTCACTTCATGATTCCTCATGTTCTTTACTGCACATTGTTTTATGGGGATTCTTTTGAGCACAGATAAGCTCCCCAGCTAGACCAGGAGCTTCCTCAAGACAGGCAAGCAGACTCCTCCTAATGACTTTCCTTAAAGTCATTCAACTCCTAGCACTGGACACCAACCTACTATGATCTCTACAAAGTGCACCACAACAAATTCTTCCTAGAGGAATTCAGTTAAGAATACACTATATAAGCTGGGTGTGGGGTTGAACATCAAAAAGGAGGCAGGACGATCAGAAGGTCATCTTCAATACACAGTGAGTTTGAGGCTAGCCTGGGCTACAGAAGACACTATCTCAAGAAACAAAAACAAAACATAAGCTGGGGATACAATACAGTTGATAAAGTGCTTGAAAAGCCATGGGTTCAACCCCCAGCAACACATAAACTGGGTATGGTGATGTATGCCTATAACCCCAGCAGAAGGCAGGAAGATCAGAAGTTCTAGATCATCCTTGGGAACATAGCAAGTTCAAGCAAGGACATCCTGAGCTACATGAAACCCTGTCTCAAAAATAAAAACAGAGGGCTGGAGAGATGGCTCAGCGGTTAAGGCACTTGCCTCCAGTGCCTAAGGCCCCGGTTCAATTCCCCAGTACCCACATATGCCAGACCCAAAAGGTGGTGGCCCTGGTGCACTCGCTCTCTCTCGCTCTCTCGCTCTCTCCTTGAAAAATGAATAAAATATTTTTTAAAAAAACAGAATAGATCAAATAGCTGACTTGGTTTTGAAGTAACTTTGTTAAAGGCGCTTACTTGCACAGCCTGCCAGCCCAGGCTCAATTCCCCATCTATATAAAGCCGGAAGGTCATTCATTTTAGTGGCAAGAGACCTTGGTGATCTCATCCATCCATCCCCCCCAACACATAAAATTTAGGAAAAAATGGAAGAAAGAAGAAAGAGAAAGAAGAGGAAGAGGCAAAGAAGAAAAAGGGCTGGGGATGTAGCTCAGTCAGTAGAATGTGTTTTGCCTGGAATTCATGAAGCACAGAGGTCCAGTCTCCAGCAGACGTAACTGGGAATTACTCCTGTCATTTAAGCACCAAGTAGGTGGAGGCAGGTGAGTCATCCTGGGCTACATGACAAGTTCAGGGCCAGACTGGGATACATGAGACCCTGTCTCAAAAGCGAAGCAAAACAAAAATAATTCAATTCCACAATGACACTTATATTTCATAGATTAAAAAGGACAGTTTTAACAGTTTTAACTAGCAGTGGACCCTGCAGGCTTTCGAGACGGCCAGCCAGGACAAATATACCAACTGGTGCAATGGTGACATGTCTATTCTCAGGAAAACCAACACTTCTCTAACTGGACTTAAAGCCCATTCCCTGGAAGGGAATTCCTGTCTGGCTGTGAGTTGGAGGCCAGCCTGAGACTACATAGTGAATTTCCATGTCAGCCTAGGCTAGAGAAAATTTGACTTGAGAATAAAATAATATAAAAATAAAATTTAAAAAGTCTATGGCTTGGGAGAGGTCATTATTAGCCCTAGAGGTAAACTACTACGACCGTTGTCCTAAATGGATCAATTAAGCTATCAAGCTGCCCTCTAAATATTTATGTTGTCACTTTTGATTAGAGAAGCTTCTCTTTTCAGATAGTGGTAACCACTGGGGTGACTCAAAATTCACCATAGTGCTAGAAGTGACAGTGGAGTGTTCAGCACTAGGACTATCACACCCTCCAAGGCTCACAGACCATTTCAAAAAAAAGTGGCAGAAAGAATGTAAGCCAAAGGAAGGGAGGAGTGCTTACAATGCTGTCTTCCAGACACCAAGTGGCTTTGGTGTTCATGAACTCACAGAGGCTGGCACTACCTACACAAACCCTGCGTAACAGGAGGGAAAAAACGGTGCCATCAACACAGAAGAGAGACTAGTTGGAAAGAAGAAGGGATTCAGTGGAGAGGGGATTTGGGAGGAGAAATAGGGGGGATGTGAGAGAAGATTATAATATGGCATGTTGTCTATCTATATATAGAGGTTGTCAATAAAAAATTTTTTTAAAGTTTTATTATACTGAGGGATTGAAAATGTATCACATGCCATGCTCTTAGTGAAGTCATACTTTCAATAATATTGTTTATACCAAGCACAGGGGCTGCCACAGAGCAAGCATTCAGCAAGATGATCCTTAATAATTATTAATATTTACTGAGTTGCTTATAATCAACAAGGCATTATGCTAATTAACTCCTTTATGCACATTCTTTCTTAATTAATAAAGTCAGAATTAGCTAGTGTTAGAGTCGGAATTTAAAAGTCTCTATTACTCTAGAACCAGTTCTCCCAACCATTAGGCAATATTGCTTCTTGATAGCATCAAGTAAATAAATGAAGCAACTCACACTGAGAAATCTCCATACTATGAAAATCTCAAGCATAGGGCTGGGAGATCATCATGGAGATGGCTCCATGGTTAAAGGTACTTGCTTGCAAAGCCTACCAGCAGGGGTTGAATTCCTCAGTATCCACATAAAGCCAGATGCACAAAGTGGCACATGGGTCTGTAGTTGTATACAGCAGCAAGAGGCCCTGATGCAACCATGTCTCTCAAATAAATAATTTTAAAAAATTACTTTCAAAGATAACTTTTTGATTAATGTTTTCACCCAGAAAAAAACCAATAACTCTCCCTCTACAGAAAAATTCTATATAATTTAAATATAACCTATATTGTATATATTTTCATAACACATATATATGTAATATGTATAAAGTCTAATATATACTAGTCACAACTGGATTACCACAAACCAGAGCATTTTCAGGGTAAAAGGGATTCTATTAATGATTAAACCAGAACAAAAGGTGTAAACTGCAATGGTCCTGAGTGAACCAGGATGTACAGTCACCCTACCCTTAACTACAAAGTTTACTTTGGATCTTAAATCTTATTCTTCCTAGCAAAGCTTAAGGAAATGCATGTAGTGGAGGTTGTTTACGAGTAAAGTAAAATAATAGACAACATAAAGCCAGAGAGCAGTGCTCCTGTGGAGCAGGCGGCACCATACCATCTATCTATAAACATCATCCCTTACTGAAATCCTGAGTAAAAGCATCTGATTAAAAACCTGAGGCCTACATGTGGCATAAAGTCAAAGAGGTGACTATTTGGGGGAGGCAGGGACCAGTGGAGAGGTGAGGCAGGAAGGGGGCGGATAAGGAACATGGGGGAAGGCAGTGGGGGAGGTGAACAAGTTAGATCAAAGTATAATGCCATAATGAAATCCATCACATCATATGCCAACTTTAAAAACTAATTTTAAAAAAAGGCAGGTGTAGTGACAAATGCGTGTACTTCTAGCACTCAGGAAGCTAAAGCAGGAGAATCTAGAGTTCAAGGCCAGCCTGAGCTAACAGTGATCTGGGGGCCAACCTGGGCTACATGAATCCTTATCCCAAAAAACCATGAAAGCAAACTAAAAAGCAAAATAAGTCTATGGTCTAAAAAATAAATAAAAGATCTGCGTCTACTAGCAACAAATTCGGAAAAAAAAAACAAAAAGTCCCTCCTAGTATACACACAAGGCCTTGGGGTTCAAAATCCCAAGTACTACCAGTAAAAAAAGGGCTATTATAGAAAAGCCAACATCTTCCAATCAGTCCTCTGAAGTGAGTTGATAAGTCATCTGTTTCCCTTCCATTATCTTTCCTACCATCTTTATTTATATGCCAAACCCTCTGCAACACATGTGAATGTGGTGTTTAAGGTGCTTTTTTAATAAAATATTTTATTCATTCATTTTCAAGCAGAGAGATAGAGAGAGAGAGAGAGAGAGAACAAACACCAGGGCCACCACCTTGTGGTTCTGGCTTATGTGGGTCCTGGGGAATTGAACCCGGGGCCTTAGGCACTGGAAGCAAGTGCCTTAACCGCTGAACCAACTCTCCAGCCCTTTAAGGTGCTTCTCTCGAAAAGGAATCTGTAATCAAATATGGACTTATGGGTGGATTCCTAAGATCTCCTCTTATCATGGGTCCCTAAGCCTTAAGAAGGCCTCTAAAACAATTATACCACTAGAAAAAGAAAGCAGCACTGAGTATGATGGTTGAATTATAGTCCCAATACTCAGGAGGCTAAGGCAGGTGTCTATCAGTCAGAGGCAAGTCTGGGTTATAGTGTGAGACCATGTCTCAAAAAAGGAAAAAAAAAAAAAAGGGCTGGAGAGATGGCTCAGCGGTTAAGGCAATTGCCTCTAGTGCCTAAGGCCCCAGGTTCAATTCCCCAGGACCCACATAAGCCAGACCCACAAGGTGGTGGCCCTGGTTCTCTCTCTCTGTCTCACTCTCCCTTTCTGTATCTCTGTAACTCTCTGCTTGAAAATGGATAAATAAAATATTTAAAAAAAAAAAAAAAAGCAAAAATCTGCCTCCTGAGGGTGGCACACACCCTGAGGAGGCAGAGGTAGGAGGATAAAGGTCACCCTGAGACTACATAGTAAATTCCAGGTCAGCTTGGGATAAAGTGAGACCCTACCTCAGAAAACAAAATAATTAAATAAATAGAAAGAAAAACAGCCGGCCATACACCTTTGATCTTGGGAGGCAGAGGTAGGAGAATCACACTGAGGTCAAGGCCACCCTGAGACTATAGTGAATTGCAGATCAGCCTGGACTAGGGTGAAACCCTACCTTGAAAAAAAATAATCAAAAAAAATTTCTTAAAGCAAAGAAAAACAAAACAGGGGCTAGACAGATATAGCTCAGCAGTTAAATGCACTTGTAAAAGCAAAGCCTGAAGTCCTGTGTTCAATTCTCCAGTGCCCACATAAAGCCAGATGCTCAAAGTGGCACATGCATCTAGAGTTGGTTTACAGTGGCAAGAGGCCTTGGCGTGCCCATCCCCCCTGCAAATAAATAAAAGATATAAATAAAAAAACAAAAATGAAAAAAAGGATAGAGCCATAGTTCAGTGATAGAGTGCTTGACTACATATGATGCAGTTTGATCATAGCACTGCATAAACCAAGTGTGGTGGCACACCTGTAATCCTAGCACATGTGGAGGCAGGAGGCTGCACACAGGTCTAGGAAAGTCTAAGACATATGAGAAGCTGTCTCAAAAAAAGAAAAGAAAGAAAGAAAAAAAAAGCATTTACAAGTGCCACACACACAATTTCTAATCACAATAAGAAAGGTGCACTTCTCATCAGCATACAAAGTTATAAATTATATTTCAGCTAAGTGAATTCAGTATTTCTGTAACAATTATACCTAACGGATATATAGTAGGATTCAATTTCAAGACTCCTAAAGAGAACCATTCAAATGCATGCTAATATTCACAGAACTAAGACCTTTTCAGAAGGCAGCTTGGTTTGTTAGGCAAGTTCTACTCTTAGTTATGAGCATGTTTTTCCTTTCAAAAAGGAAAACAGAAGAATGAAGGGATGGCTCAGCAGTTAAGGCACTTGCCTGCTAAGTCTAACAACCCTGTGTCTAACAACCTGGGTCCAATTCCTGGGTATGATTCCCCAGTACCCACATAAAGCCAGGTGCACAAGGTGTTGAATGACTCTGATGTTTCTTTGCAGCAGTTAGAGGCCTTGGCACACCCATATTCATTCATATTCTCTCTCTCTCTCTCTCTCTCTCTATATATATATATATACATATATACACATACACACATACATTCATACATATATAACGTTATATGTCTCTATGTATGTATGTATATATGTATGTATGTATGTATATATGCCTCTGCTTGTTATGCTTATTAATAAATTTTTTAAAAAGGGAAAAATTTTAGGATCTAGGGAGGGGGGAGATGGCTCTGCAGTTAAAGTTGCTTGTTTGTTTATAAACCTACTGTCCAGGGCTCATTTCCCCAGTACCCACATAAAGCCTGATGCACAGACTGGCACATGCATCTGGAATTCATTTGCAGTGACAAGAGGATTTGGCATGCCAATACTCACACAATCTCTTTTTCATAAGTAAAAAAATAAATTTAAACTTCAAAAAAAATTAGCCGGGCATGGTGGCGCACGCCTTTAATCCCAGCACTCAGGAGGCAGAGGTAGGAGGATCACCGTGAGTTCAAGGCCACCCTGAGACTACAGAGTGAATTTCAGGTCAGCCTGGACTAGAGTGAGACCCTACCTCAAAAAAAAAAAAGAAAAGAAAAGAAAGGAAATCCCTCACAAATGGCTATTTGAAATGGGTGTTTTGTTGTGTGCAAAATGTCTCTCAGTGTTTTTTTTTTTTTTAAAGGGGCATGCTGGGGCTAGGAATTGTAGCTCAGTTGGCAGAGCATTTGCCTAGCATGGACAAGGCTCTGGGTTCACTCCCAGGACCACATAAACCAGGTGTGGTGGTGCGTGCCTATAATCCCAGCCTAGACTACATGAGATACTTCTCAAAAACAAATGAAACTTTTTTTAAAAACACATGTGATCATAACTAGGTGCAATAATTCTCTCTTGAGATAAGCTTTTAAGTGTTTCTAGGACCTGTCTGTAGGCAAACAAAAATCAGAAGGATAAAAGAGATCTATTACCCTTGTCCTGGGAATATAGCTCAATAATACAATGCTCGCCTAGCATGAGCCAGGCCTTGAGTTCAATCCCCAAACACAGAAAGAAAAAAGATATTGGGGCTGAGAAGATGGTCTGATGGATAAAGTGCTTGCTGTGAAAGGGTGAAGATGTGAGTTCAAATCCCCACCCACACCCACCTCGCACGCGCGCGCGCGCACACACACGCATGTGCACACACATACACAGCACACACCCATACACATGCAAAAATAAAAATTAAATAAAAATCAGCCAGGTGTGGTAGTGCACTCCTTTAATTCCAGCACTTGGGAGGCAGAGGCAGGAGGATGAGGATTGCTGTGAGTTCAAGGCCACCCTGAGACTACAGAGTAAAAAAAGATATACTTGTCAACATCATTATTTCCAAAACTGCACTGAAATTACGTAGGGTTAATGTTGGCAGTCTTATCTTTAAAATAATAAGGTAAGTGCTGGAGAGATGATTCGGCAGTTAGGGCTCTTGCCTGCAAAGCCTAATGACCTGGGTTTGATTCCCCAGTGGCCATGTAAAACCAGATGTACAAAGTGGCACATGTGCCTGGAGTTCACTTGCAGCATCTGGAGGCCCTAGTGTTCCCATTCCTCTGTTTGTCTCTTTTCTATCTTTCTTCACTTCCAAATAAATAAATAAAAATAAGGTGAGCCCTGAGTGTGGAGGTCACACCAGCACTTGGGAAGTAGAAGGAGGAGGATCAGGACTTTAAGGTCGGCCTTGGGCTGTATGAGACCCTGTCTCAAAAAGCAGCATCAGTGGCAGCAGCAATAGTAACAGCAACAGCAGTGACTTCTGAGGAAAGAAACCACCATCAACTCCTGAAGCTTTTATGTGTCTTAAGACCTCTCAAGGTCAAATCGCGTAAAAATGCCAGTATTCAGCTGTCTGTAATGTACAAAACAACCACTTCTAAGTGAAGGCTTTGTTTTTCTATTTCTGCTATTCTGCAATAGGAAAATTTTACTCTTCTGTCAGTTACTTAGAACTCAGAGTGGATTTTTCCAAAGAAATACATGGATTGGGCCCAAGGCTAGATCTCACACACTTTAAGGTCACTTAATACTTAAATGTTTGAAGCAGGGGGGGGGGGCAACGACCACAAGAGCACTTACAAATAAACCAAACACTTAAACTAATTTTGTCATGATCCCTGTGGTGGTTTGAATCAGGTGGCTCCCATAAACTCATGTGTTCTGAATGCTCTCAGGTGGGGGCAATTTCAGAACTGGAGCCTTGCTAGAGGAGGTGTGTTATTGGGGGTGGGGTATAGGGGTGTTATAGCAAGCTCCCCCTTGCCTTCATTCAGCTCACTCTAATGCTATGTTCCACCTGCTGGAAACCACAGATTACATCATGGAGTTTCCCCTCAAAACTGTAAGCCAGAATAAACAACTTTCCTCCCATCAGCTACTTTTGGTTGCTTGGTGCTTTGTGCCAGCAACAAGAAAGTAGCTATGACAGAAACCTGGTACCAAGAAGTGGGGTCATTACTCTAGAACCCTGACTGTGACTTTGAGCCTTTCAGAATTGATTTCCAGGAGGAATGTAGAAGGATTTGATGATACTTTGGCCTAAGAAATGCCTTGCAGAGTTTAAGGTAGAGTTTGATGGACTACTCTGGTCAGAAAGTTTTTAAAAGACCTATGTAGTAAGAACTGGGGACTGTAAGGTGTCTTACGAGGGGAATAAAAGAGCTTTGTCTGGACTGGGCTAGAGGCAGTTTGTGTGAGAGGATTGCTGTGATCTGCCTGAGTCCTGAAAACTCATGCAGGGTTGCGCTGTGTATAAATGGACTGGTGTGAGTAAAAGGATACGGCACAGAAAGAAGAAAAAAATCTCAGGCTGGATACAGCACCCTGTCAGCTGCAATTGTTTGAGAGATTAAAACCATTGAGATTGGGCCAGCTGTCCTGCATTGGCACAACAGAAAGAATGCTGACTCTTCTGAAAGAAGGAGGCCTGAACGCTAAAGGAGTTTTGCTGGTCTTCAAAATCAGCTATGTTCCTCCCAGACTAAGTCAGCAGCCCACTTGGTACTGTGGAAGTTTAACAAATGCAGGGAAGGGTTTTTGGCTTTTCAATGTGATTTGTTTTTTGGAAATGGTCACTGGGCAATGTGAAGCAGGCTTGCTGGATTGCCTGCATAGAGGCGGGATGGAGCCATGGTGGAGCTATAGTATGAACAAACTGTGGCTTATAGTGTAGATCCAAAAATGTTTTGGATATAGTAGGGCTGTGGGACAACTGCCAAGAAGAGCTGCTGGCTCAGGATGAAATTTTCCCCAAGCTCTGAGCAGTCCAGCTGGAAGGACAGAATTGGAACTCCAGAGACTTCATCACTGACAGGGATGTTGGACTTGGAGGTATGGAACTTGACTATTTGTCATTTGTTTGAGATCTGTGTGTTGGTTCAATATTTCCTTGCTATGGCAAAGCTTTTGCAGTGTGAATGTTTATTCTATGCATTATATTCTTTTGGTTTTATAGCTCACCGTTAAGAGACCTTGGACTATAAGGATATTTGAATGGTGTTGGGATTGATAAAGACTATGGGAACTTTTAAAGTTGGATTGAATGCACTGCATTTTACATCATGGATGGTTGTGAATTTATAGGGGCCAGGGGCGGGATATAGTAATTTGAATTAGATGTCCCCCATAAACTTATGTGTTCCCAAGCTGGTGGCAATTTGGGAATGGGAGCCTTGCTGGAGGAGGTGTTTTGTTGGGGGGGGGGCTTATGAGTGTTCCAGTCAGTCTCTCCTTGCCAGTGTTTGCTCAGTACCCTGCTGCTGTTTCCATTTGCTGGGACAGAGGTGATCATGCTATCCTTTTTCCTGCCTTCTGCAGCTTCCCTCAAGACCTAAGCCAAAACAAACAAGTTTCTGCCCATCTTTCACTGCTTTTGGTTGGATGCTTTGTTCCAGCAACCAGAAGGTTCCTGCAACAACCCCTTTAATACTCCTTGAAGAAGATGGATTTAATTTCAGCTAGATAATTTTAGATTAATTTCTGAAAGGAACTTTTGGACATTACTTTTGCTATATAGTCCAAGCAGTCCTTGAATTTGCTTCAGCTCCTGAGCAGCTGAGACTACAGGTCTTCACCACCAGGCCATGGATAACTTTTAGGCATTTTCAATGCAACTGGAAGCACAGGCTCTTTTTTTTATATCTGATTTAACCTCAAAAGGTGAAATGGGCTTTAATATCTCTTGACATTATATGTGTGTGTATGTTTATGTATTTCAAAGTTTTTCCATGTCAATCTGCTTGAATACTTGTTTACTTGTGTGTGTGTGGTATGTATGCATGTGGCTGTGCACTAGTGAACACAGAAGCCAGACAAGGATATTAGGTATCCTCTCTCTGTCACTGTCCACCTTATTTTCTTGAGACAGGATCTCTCACAGAACCTGGAGCTCACTATGTTTTTTTGGCTAGCCTGGTTGGCTAGCATTGCTGCCTCAGTGATCCTGTTTCCCCCACCCCAGCCAGTGCTGAGTTCACAAGCATAGGACAGCCACACCCAGCGATCCAAATTCAGGCTCTCATGCTTGAGCAACAAGAGCTCTTACAAGTCACTTCTCCACCCTGACTTATATTTTACTATCAACAATCTACAGCATAGTTATAAAGTAAAAATTTACATCCACAAAGCAAACTCTAGAAAAACACATTCTGAACCAAATATTCCACCTAATGACTCTTTTTCAAGCCAGGTATGGTGGCACAGGCCTCTAGTTCCAGCACTCAGGGGGGTGGCAGGACTAGTCTCATAGCTACATGGGACCCTACCTCAAAAAAACAAAATTAAAATAAAAATTTCAAAACAGACGTGGTGCTGCACACCTTTAATTTCAGCACTCCAGAGGAAGAGGTAGGAGGATTGATGTTTGAGGCCAGCCTGAGACTATACAGTGAATTCCAGGACAGCCTGGGCTAGAGTGAGACCCTACCTCAAAAAAAAAAAATAAAAAATCTCTACTAAATCTTCCCTGGTCACCCACTCCATGTACTGCCTACTTGGTTTCCAATTTCTAGCCTCCTTTTTATTCCTCCTTTTTAGACAAGAAACTGTCTAAAAACATAGGTCCCATGAAACTAGTGCGTTGGCACACATCTGTAATCCCAGCATTTGGAAGACTGAGACAGGAGGATCACAAGTGTGAGGCCAGCCTGTGTTATACAGCAAGACACCATCTCAAAAGAAGATTCATCAGTTCATTAAAATGTTGTCCCTTACTAAACCATAATCCCTTGAAGGGATTGCATCTTATTCATCCATGTCTCCTTCAGTACTCAGCATTGGGCTCTGACCTTAGCTGAATTTCGACTAATAAAAATGTATGCAGATTTCTGCTTTAGGTGAAAAAAAAAAGACACTATAAAAATCAAGCAACTCCTGCCTATAAGTTAAAAGGCTGTAACAGAACACACCTGGGACTGGGGGCCACCAACAGCTCGGCTGCTACCTCTACAATCTCAAGAAATCACGAATCACCACCAAGGACATACATTTTTTGGAGCAGGAACTTTGTACAATGGCAAATCCCGTCAGGCTCCTTCAACACCCAGCTCTGGGTAATCATTTACTTCCACACCCACATGCACCTGTATGCAAAACTATCACTTTATGGAGAAAATAGGCTTCTGATGAAAGCTAAAACTGACAACCATCACCTCTGTGAATTCCTCTCACTCTAAACGAAAGACTGGGCTCTGCAAAGGCACCCACAGAAACTGATCATCTCATTTGCTGATTGCAAAACAATGATCAGGAATGTTCTATTCATGCCGCTCCTCCTCCTAACTAGCCTAACGTTAAGATACAACGGACTCTTCAAATTTAGGCCCAAGTGTGTGTGGGTGGGTGGGGTGGGGGAGAACAACTCTTAGTTTAGGATAAAAAAAAAGTGGGCTGGATTGTAATCAATTAGGTAAAAAACAAGGTTAAGGGGCTGGGGGTATAGCTCATTGGTAGAGGGTTTGCCTAGCATGCATGAAGCAGCCCTAGGTTTGATTCCAGTACTTCATAAACCAGGCATGATAGTACAAGCCTGCAATTCCAGCACTTGGGAGGTGGAGGCAGGACGATCAAGAGTTCTGGGCTAGATAGTGAGTTACAGACCACCCTAGACTACGTGCCTCAAAAAGTGAAGTTAAAGTCATCAGCTTCAGAGATAAGAAGTAGATATAACAAGCTGTCCAGCTCTATAGTGTTGGGGAGCAGAATTTTCTTTTGATGATGGGAATAGTCTAGACCTGTGCTGCCAGGCATGGCAGCTACAAACCATATATGGCTGCTGAGCATTTGGAAGGCGGTTAGTAAACTAAGTAAACTTCAAACTTTACTTAATTTCGGTTCATCTAAATTTGGGTTGGAAAGCGTGGCTAGTGGCCCCTGAGTTGGATAGTAGAGCTCCTGGATTCTGCGTGATTTTTGACTGGAGGCAATTCCTTCACCTCCAGCGGGTGCCCTCCTCCATCTGGAATCATTTTCAGTTGTCACATACAGGGTGGGCGGGGGGGGGGGAATAATGCTAGCTGGCATCTAGGGGATGACGGGCAGAGATGCAGCTAGACTTGCTGGACCACAATGGAGAGCCTCCCATAGTAAAGAATCAGCTAGTACAAATGTCAGCAATGTGGAGCTCAAGAAACTCCACTCCAAATTTGCTTAAGGATGGAGTTAAAGCAAACACAAAACAAACTGCAGCACACCTTGACTAAACATAATATCCAGGAAGATGAGATTTTCATTCAACAGAAAAAGCATCAAGTTGTTACTGAAAAGAGTATGTGTTGAATAACTAAGATCACTACCAGAGTTCTTACTCCCAAGTAAACACTGTGAGACTATTATCCAGGACCTCTGTTTCTGAAGTGTTGGACACACGGTGCTGGGGGCTCCATCCCCTTTCTACTCTCCTAGTTTGAATACCTTGCTCCCATCAATTAGCCTTTCTGGGGTGGAGACATCACTCGTTTAAGATAAAAAGAACTGCTACCCCTGTGGAAAAAAAATGAATCAAGACAAGAAAAGCAGCTTAAAATGGCAGGCTGGTATGTTTATGTGTTACCTAAAGAAAAAGCAAGGGTACAGAATTATATCCAAGCCAAAAGAAATGTATGGAGTGATTCTACTGAGTGATTTCAGCACACTACATTCTAGAATAAGAGATGCTGAAATTTTAGAGGTGGGTATCAAATAACATTGTGGTCTGTAGCTATATAAATTATGCATGAATCAGTTTAAGTGGAATCATTAGAGCTGCCAAATTTATATTCAGAATGTAGAACTTAATCCTGAATAGTCTATTTTTAAAAAAAAAACGGACCAAGGGGCATGATTTAATATGTCACTCTGATTCAAACTATTTTTCAGAACACAAAATCATTACAGTACATATTGTAGTAATGCATTTTCTGCCCAGGAGCAATAGTGAAATCATTTGGTTTATGTAAGGTTCTCTATTACTTTGTCAAATATGAAAATAAGACAAAGTCCTACTTCTAAAAATCTTGTATTCATAATTTTCACACTGGCCAACGGCGGAGATTTCCAGTCCACCACATGTTCTGAATTCCTAAAGTTCAATGCAATACTTGTGAGTCCTCCAGCTGTGAGGATGCTGGGCTTTCAGAACCTCTTCAGATCTTCATCTGGAGAATTTAAGATCTTCTATCATTAAGTACCAGTTAGTGAGCAACCACTGTAGTCTACTAATTAAATATCAGAAAAGCAGCATCTACAACAGGATCCTATGCACTGTTCTGAGCTCTGTCTTTAAGAAACTATTCTCAGAAGACAAATCACCCAGTTCTTTCAGGTTTCTAGTTAATGCTTCAAAGCCCACCCCATCTTCTTGCGAAATTACAAATGACACAAAGGAATGTTTTTAGCATCATTTTGTATTCAGTTACTGGTGATACACAAATGTTCTCAACCAGTTTTCAGCCTCACTATCAATACTTTGAACTAAAAATTCCCTGGTGTGTGGGGTTGTCCTGTGTCCTGGGCTGGTTCTACCAGGCACGGGCAGTGCCTACCTTGTAACCACGTGAAACATTTCCAGAGTTTGCCAAATGGCCCTGGGGAACAAAACTGGCCCTTGATTGAGAATCACTGATCTTGAACGAAACCACAGTACCAACAAGTACACAATGTGAAGACTCAAGGAAAAAAACATACTTTTTCTTTTCTTGTCCCTCACTGAGGATGTGCCCCTGTGTGCACATGAAGACATGAGGTCAACTTCTACAATTCCTGGCTTCAACTGTCCAGTGGCAAGTCAACAAAATGACAGCGGCTGCTGCTTGGAAAAGTGAATTCCAAGTCAGGCCCTACAGCACTTGGAAGGAGGGCAGAGGCAGGGGGATTGCTACAAGTTCAGGTCGGAGAGTTCCAGGTCAGCCCGCAGTACTTTCCCAGACTTTGTCTTGGAGAGAGAA
>PVHP010003367.1:42500-79158 GCA_004024765.1 Zapus hudsonius
GTGTCTTAACTTGCTTCATCAGTTTGTAAAGGCACATCAGAAAACCTTCATGCTAAAACGTGCATAAAACCAATGAATTGTCATAGACTGGGAGATAGCTTATCCCAGTAAATTGCTTGAATGCAAGCAGGGGCTTGAGTGTGATCCTCAGAACCCAAGTAAAGTGCTGCATGTGGTGGCATGCACTCATAATTCCAGTGTTGAGAAAGCAGAGACAGGCAGGTCTCTGGACCTCCAAGACACCAGCCAATCTAGCCTAATAGGCTAATTCCACAAACTAGCACACTCACGCACATGCACACAAAATAAGAAGCTGGGCATGGAGGTAACCAGCTGTAATCCCAGTACAGAGTGGACAGTAGGGGGTGGGAATAGAAGGACATCCTCAGTACATAGTGAGGACAAGGCTAGCCTAGGCTACATTGAAACCCTTTCAAAAATCAGAACAAACCAGAATAAATGAATTACCCATTGACTGACCCAACAACACAAATAAGAAAACCAGGCACTAGTTGTGTTGTTAGCACATGCTCTTGTTTATTTTGCAGTGTTGGGGATTAAACCTGGGGCCCTGGATATGCCGGCCAAGAGCTCCAACCACTGAGCTACAACTGCAGCCTACTCATCTTTTTTTCCTAGTTGAGAACTTTTATATATGAAAATATTGCAAATTGGTTATATTTCCATTGGGTTATTCTCTTTTTTAAAAAAATATATAACTTCTTTTTTAAAACTTTATTTATTTATTTATGTTGGTTTTTTGAGGTAGGGTCTGTAGCCCAGGCTCACCTGGAAATTCACTATGTAGTCTCGGGCTGGCCTTGAACTCATGGGTGTCCTCCTACCTCTGCCTCCCAAGTGCTGGGATTATAAGCACTACCATGCCCAGCCTTTTAAAAAGCTTTTTATTGACAACTTCTGTAAATATAAACACTATACCATGATCATAATCCCCTCCCTTTCCCCCCTTCTAAATCCCCTTCTATTGCATCCCCTCTGCTTTCCAACTAGTCTCTTCTAGTTTGATGTCATCATTTTTCCTCCTATTATACAGGTCTTGGGTAGGTAGCATCAGCTACTGTGAGATCATGGATACTAAGGCCACTTTATGTCTGGAAGATTGTTCTGTCAGTAGTCATTCCTGTCCTTTGGTTCTTACGTAATTTCCACCACCTCTTCCACAATGGTCCCTGAGCCTTGGAGGATGTGATAGACATGTCTCAGTACTGAGCTCTCCACTGTCACTTCTTCTCAGCTCTTTGACCAGTTTTGAGTCTCCCCAGTGGTCACTGCCATCTGAAAAGAGAACCTTCTCTAACCAAAGTGACAGTAGCATTATGTATAGGCATTAAACTTAAGTGTTTAGAGGGCAGTTTAGGGAGGAGCGTAATATATACACTTGCCTATCAGGTTCTACTCATGTTCTCTCTCACCCACCTCCATTCCACTGAGGGCCCTTCTCAGTGAGGGTTATTGGTAATCACCGTGGGGTCATGAATGTACCAGTCCTTCTGGGGGGGGGGAGTAGAGTATACGTTCCCATTCTGTGGCTCTTAGCATTCATTCTGCACCAGTTCACAATGTTTCCTGAGTTTTGGAGGGTGTGTTATAAGTGGGTTAGTGTTGATCTGTCAACAGCCTCTGAAGCAGATTCTCTTAATAGGGATAGCAGCATGAATCAAAGGGGTTAAATATAGACTTTTTTTTTTTTTTTGGTTTTTCAAGGCAGGGTCTGTTATAAAATTCACTACATACGTCTCAGAGTGGACTCAAACTCAGCAATCTCCATACCTTTGCCTCATGAGTGCTGGGATAAAAGGTGAGTACCTGGATTTTTAGAAGACTTTTCGATGGACATAACCTCTCCTTTTAGTCAAAGAACAGTGGAAGCTTCCCTCTAGGATCCAAGCTGTAGATCAGTGACTTGGTTCTCAGAGCCAGGCATGAATTCCCTCCCACTGAGTAGGCTAATATCCAATCAGGGAGCAGCTGATTACCCCTATAGCCTGTGTGCCACTATTGCCTAGGTGTGTACATCTTGCCAGGTGGGTTCTTAGTAGCTGTAGAACCTTCTGCTTGTTCATGGGCGCTCACATAGTGCTTTCCACTGTGTCCTTACCTGCCCGCAGGTCGGCCACAGCAAGGGCCCTAGGAGAAGAGGTGAGAATGGGTGGGACAAGAGACATAAGAGAGAGTGGAGCAAGTCGAGATTTCCGATCAAACTCATTTTATTTCAAGCAGGCAGCACCTTAAATAGGGGGAGCATGGGTGGTTACTAGGAATTAGCAACCTGGTTGCTAGGTAACTTGGTCACAGCAGGGGTCATGATCTCTAGGAGAAAAGCCTGCAGGCGGAAGAGAGGTTTGGCAGAGAAGATAGGAATTTAACATTAGTTAGCAGGAGGAAGAGCAGAGACTTTCAAAAACAAATGTTGACACATTTTATGGCAGGAACGGCTCCCCACAGCACTGTGAGAGCTGCCCAGCAGTTGGCTGACTTTCATCTCAGTTCCAGTATGATTTCTCAATGTCCTATGGCCACTTTAGCAGTAGGATCTTACCATTTAGTTCTAGTGGGTAATGAAGTGCTTTGACAATGGTCCACATTGTTTGGGGGGCCTCATGAGCCTCCCTGGCCAACAATCTGGCACAGGGATTTATCAGCAATAGCTTACAGTTTTAAGGTAAAGCCTACAGGGTACTTCTACCCAAACTATCCCTCTATCTCTCTTTCTCTTTTTGAGACATATCTTCTAATTAGCTAAGAAGAGGTAAGTTTCTGTGGTACTCATTCATGCCATCATCAGTTTTGTGTATCTCCTGCTCCTCTCCCTTACCAGACACTTCCACCCTCACTTGCCTGTCTGCTAGCCTCTCTTCTGATCCCTTCCTGCTTCCCCTACTTCTCTCCAAGCCTTGTTTTCGCATCCTTACCGATACTACTGATGATTACAACATCTTATAAACAAATCATACTATTCCATGTTAGGGTCTGCATATGAGAGAGAACCATGGTGTTATAGTCAACTCTACAATGCTGGGATGAACTTCCAAACAGACACGGTTTATGAGAGAAAGGGCTTTATTTCACCTTACAAATCCAGGGAAGTTCTATCAGTGATAGAAGAAGCTGGCTGTCTTTCACAAATCCAAGCAGACAGAAACCACCAAAAAAACAAAACAAAAAAGCAGAAAATACCAAAGAGCAGCACGTATGAACCCCCAGAATTTACACTGCTCTCTCCACATACCTTTGATGACCTCTTTCCCACAGGGCTTCATGCAGCTGTAGATTTTTATAGCTTTCTGTCACCTGGTTAGTAGGGAGGTTTCCAGCTCCGCTCCAGCTTGATTTCTCAGTGACCTGCGGCCCAAGCATATGTGGTCTTCAGCAAAAGGGTCTTACCATCTCATTCTGGTGGGCAGCCCAGAGCCTTTTTCTGTGTGTCTCCTGTACCTGGATGGGCCTCTCTTTCATAAGATTCGGATAGTTTTCTTGTATAATAACTGAAGATATTCTCTATGCCCTTGGCCTGCAGTCCTTCCCTTTCTTAATTGTCCATGACTTGCATGTTTTGTCCACATTATCCCTCATGTTCTGTTCATGCAGCTTTTTGAACTTATCGTTTATTTTGGCCTCCCAATCTATTTCCTCGGTCTTGTCCTGAAGCCCTAACAATCTGTCTTCCACATGATATAGTCTATTGATGAGGCTTTCTTGAAAACTTTTTAATAAAGTTATTTTATTTTTTCCATTAGGTTTTTCTTCAGTATCTGTATCTCTTAACTGATTTCCATTTTCACTCTTGGTTTGACTTAATACATTTAGCTGATTATCTGTACCACCTTAGAATTTATTCATGTGTCTGATTATGTCTTTTTTGAACTCATTCTGCTTTCTATTGAGATCTTTTTGTTGATTGTCTTCCATCTCATCCAGCCATCTAGAGTTCTTTTTGTTTCATTTTGGTTTTATAACTTTTGACAGCTCCTGTACATATAGACACTATACCATGACCATACTCCCATCTCACCACCATTCTCTTTTCCCTTCCCCAGTCCTCCCTCCCCGGAATAGCCTTTTCTTTTCAACTATCTCTTCTATTTTGACATCATCATTTTCCTCCTAGTATGCAGGTCTTGTGTAGATAGTGTCAGTCACCGTGAGGTCATGAATACCATGGTCACTTTGTGTATGGAAGACACTGTTGCAAAGCACTCCTCCTTTTCCTTTGGCTGTTACATTCTTTCTGCCTTTTCTTCTGCAATGGCCCCTGAGCCTTGGAGGTTGTGATGCAGATATCTCCCATAGTGCTGAACATTCCACCGTCACTTCTCAGCACTTTGGTGAATTTTGAGTCTCCACAGTGGTCACTGCCATCTGAAAAGAGAAGCTTCTCTAACCTAAAGAAAGAGAAGCATTAATATATTATCAAGAACATCAGTATTTAGAGGGCAGTTTGGTGGGCATAATACATCTATTTGCCAGATAAGCATATTTTCCACCTAAGGCTTATGACCTCCCCAGCCATAGGCTTTTGATTAGGTTTTCAGTAGTGGGCAGGGATTTCTTCCTGTGGAGAGGGCCTGAAATCCAATCACAGACATGCCGCCACTGTTCTAGTTGGTACATTTGACCTGGCCAGCTGTGAACCTTGAGGGTTAAGACCATTGATGACTTTTCTTCCCCAAAAGGCTGCATAGGTCTTTCTGGAATCCTGAAAACTAGTCAACAGGGAGAAGACTCACAGCTCAGCTCCAGTTTTATTTCTCAGTGACCTGTAGCCCCACACGTGGAGTCTTCATCTGCTGAGTTCTGGGAGGCTGAGGTCAGAGAACTGCCAAGAGTTCTAGGTCAGCCAGGGCTAGAATGAGACCCTGTTCAAAAAGCCGAAAGAGAAAAAGAATGTTCCTAAATTCCTCACCCAGATTCTTTAGACATCGTTTTACTGCACTTGCTTTATTGTCACCCTCCCCCACACACATAGAATTGTTTTCTTGATCCTATTTGTTAGAGCCATGAAGTCCATTCATCCTTTAGTGACTCACTGGACCCCCTCAAATAAGGGCGTTCTGCAACTACAGTGCAGTCAGCGAAGCCGGGAAACTGTCCAGGACAAGTCCTCCTAGTCAGCACTCTGCTCAGACAGTGTATTGTCCCGGTGATGTCCTCTATGGGACGTCTTCTGACCACGTTCTTTGCAACCTCAGCCTTTGAACTCAAGCCTGTGGCCACTGCAGGATGCCTGTTGCTGGGTGATCATGTCACCTACTGGTCAGGGTTCAGATGGCAGCTTTTAAAGCTGTGGAACCGGAAGCTGCCTGGGAAATTACAGGTAGAACCTGTTGGTGTTTTCTTTGTCACCTGTAAAATTCTAGTCACACCTTTCAATCCTATGAGATTTATTCTCTCTCTCTCTCTCTCTCTCTCTCTCTCTCTCTCTCTCTCTCTCTCTCTCTCTCTCTCTCTCTCTCTCTCTCTGTCGTCTCTGGCTGGCCTGGAACTCACAGAAATCCACTTACCTCTATCTCCTGAGTGCTGCTGGCATTAAAGATGTGTGCCACCACACATGGATGCTGTTGCTTTATAAAAAATTTATTTATGAGAGAGAGAGAGAGAGAGAGAGAGAGAGAGAGAGAATATGAGCATGGCAGGGCCTCTAGCCACTGCAAACAAACTCCAGATTATGTGCCACTTTATACATCTGGCTTTATGTGGGTACTTGGGAAATTGAACTTGGCCTGGCAGCCTTTGAAAACAAGTGTCTTTAACCACTGTGCAATCTCCCTAGCCCTGTTTTACCTTTTTAAAATATATTATTTATTAGAGAGAGGGAGAGAGAATATGGGCATGCCGGGGCCTCCTGCCACTGCAAACAAACTCCAGATGCATGTGCCACTGTACATAGGTACTGGGGAATTGAACCCAGGCTGACATGTTTTGCACATGTTTTACACATGTTTAACCACCATCTTTAAGCCATCTTTCCAGTGCGATTTTGCCTTTTGAGATAGTGTCTCACAATATATTGGTTACTTTCTCATTGGGACAAAATACCCAACCAGAAACAGTTTAAGGAAGAAAAGTGTTTGTTTTTGGTTGGCAGGAGAAGACAGTGAGTGTCATATCCTCACATCAGGAGGGAGGAAGTATAGAGAGAGCATGGCAACTAGGGCTGGGCTGTAACACCTCGAGACTCACCTGCAGTGACACACCTCCTCAGCAAAGTTCCACCTCCTTCCACAACCTTCCCAAACAGCACCAGCAACTGAGAATTAAGTTTTAGGCACTCAAGTCTGTGGGGGACATTTTATATCTAAACCACTGTGTGCACTATCACCCACGCTGGCTTGGCAATCTTTCTGACTCAGCTTATAGAATGCTAGGACTTCAGGCACGAGCCACTACATCTGATAAGATTTTGTTTTGTTTGAGACAGGGAAGTTCTGTGTAGCCCAGGCTGGCCTGGAACATTCAGTTCTCTTAGCCTTTGAGTGTTGGGGTTAGAAGTGTGCCCCACTACCCTAGACTGTTTGCTTATTCTTTAAATTTTTATTTATTTACATGCTTGCACCACTCTTTGTACCTGCCTTATGTGGGTGGCTGAGGAGTTGAACCTGGGCTGGAAGGCTTTGCAAGCAAGTGCCTTTAACTACAAAACCATCTTTCCAGCACCCTTCTTTTATTAAAAAAAAATAACTCTAAGAATTAGATGTGGTGACACACACATTTTTCTCCCACCTGCGCCCGCCCCTGCACCAACTCTCCGACACACTTTTTTTAATACTTTATTTCTTCATTTTCAAGGAGAGAGAGAGAGAGAGAGAGAGAGAGAGAGAGAATATGCACCAGGGCCACCACCTTGTGGGTCTGGCTTATGTGGGTCCTGGGGAATTGAACCCGGGGCTTTAGGCACTAGAGGCAAGTGCCTTAACCGCTGAGCCATCTCTCCAGCCCCCAACACACTTTTAATACCAGCACTCTGAAGCTGAAGCAGAAGGTTCATGGCAGATTCAAGGCCCGACCTGGGCTACACAGACCCTGTCTCAAAAATCTCAAACAAATGGGCAAAATGGAGTAAGGGCTGGGGATGTAGCTCAGTTGTCAGTGTTGCCTAGCACGCTTGAAGCTGTGGGTTCCATCCCTGCACAGCACAAACCAGGCATGGTGGTGTGCACTCTGGAGGTGGGATTCAAGGTCGTCCTAGGTACATATCCAGTTTGAGGCAAGCCTGTCTCAAAAAAAAAAAACACAAAGTGCAGCCAGTCTTGGTGGCTCACACCTTTACTCCCAGCACATGGGAGGCGGAGGTAGGAGGATCACTGAGTTCGAGGCCATCCTGAAACTACATACTGAAAGTGAATTCCAGCTCAGCCTTGGCTAGACCGAGACCCTACCTCAAAAAAAAAACTGTGCAGAAAGGTTAATTTGGGGGAGAATAGTGCATTCCTATAACAGAAAAAATGATATTCACCAATGGAAAATAGCAACATGTGAATACATGGAATATCACGTACTAGAAGGTGACAGACTTTGTTGATGCAGCGATAGGTTCTAAGTATTTCAGCCTTTGAAGTCTTTTTGGTCCTCCAAGAGAAATATTAAGAGTGGCCGTGATCATATGTGACTCTCCTGATTGGGCTTGTTGACAGTTCCCCGCAGGGAAGGTGGGAACAATAGACCCTCACCTGAGATCTCAGGTAAACCGAGCAAGCTTTATGCAGTGATGCACATGGCCTCCAGGGGGAGATAGAGGATAAGGTGGTGGTCATTCCTCTTGGAACAAGACCTTCAAAGCGTTGAGAGCTCCAGGCTCCTGGAAATAAACCTTATGCATGTTCTAGAAGTCAGAAAGTCCAATAAGCTCATTGGTTTGTGAAGGGAAACTCTGGTGGAATTGACCGTTAGTTTTTCGGGGGTTCCTTGCATGGAGGAGCAAACACGCATTGGCTTCTCCTTAGAAAAGTGTATATAACAGTCTCTCTCACAACTAAGTTCTGTGGCATGAAAATAACCACAGATGAAACGCAATCAAGTGTGTGTTGTTGAGTCCCAATATGTTTTGTTATTATTAGTACTGATAGGAGATTTTCTTTGTTTGCATGTGTGTCTCTTGCAGCTGGAAATAAATGCCAGATGCTTGTTCCACCTTTTGTGCTTAGCTTCACTTGGGTGCCTGGGGGAACTGACCCTCGCCAGCAAGCTTTTCAAACAGCGCCTTTAACCACTGAGCCATAGTTTTTTTTTTGAGACAGGGTCTCACTCTCTAGCCCAGCCTGGCCTTGAACTTGTGATATTCCTCTGGCCTCAGCCCCTTGAGTGCTGGAATTAAAGACATGAGTTACCATACCCAGCTTATTTTTCACATGCCATGAAATCTTTTTCTTTTCCAACAGGTGAAAGATAGGTTGCTATTCTTAGTTCCTGGCCAGGCATGGCTCAAGGCAATGGCTGGCTTATCTTGACATAGATGAAT
This sequence comes from Zapus hudsonius, assembly GCA_004024765.1. Lineage (NCBI taxonomy): Eukaryota > Metazoa > Chordata > Mammalia > Rodentia > Dipodidae > Zapus > Zapus hudsonius. The sequence goes on from PVHP010003367.1 coordinate 50,977, forward strand.
TTTGAAAACATTATCATGGGTGAAAAAAGCGAAATGCAAGTGAGTGCATAGACTGTATGTGCCTGGGTCACAGCCAGTATGTTTCGCTCAAGAATAGACTTTCTCTTGTTCTCTAAGGTGGGAGCTGTGTTTTGCGTGGTCAGTTTGGGCTCCTGAATGTGGGGCTTTGGGGAAGATCCGCTTTGACTGAAGGAGTCACCCAGATCAGCACCAGGTACCCCTGTGGTCCCGATGTGTCCCATGGTTTGTGTTTGTGTTGCCTCCTCCCGTGAGTGAGTGGAAAAGGTTGGAACCTCTCTTGGTATGGTCAGCAGTCCATTGGCTTACTCAGCTGGTTGTGTAGATATCCTTTTCCATTTCAAAGAGGTTTGATGGGCATCCACTTTGTTTTTAGGTAAGCATTAGGTAACTGTTTTCAAAGCATTCCTTACTTGCCAACCTTTGGCCTTTTTCTCCTGACTGTTTTTCTGTGATCTCTTACCTATTGCAACCTCACCCCTCATGGATTAAGAAATCTAGTGCCCAATCATAATGATGCTCTTGCAGTTAAAACGCCTGAATAAAAGCAGATAATGGAAGGAAAGGATTTCTTCTGGTTTATAGTCTTGAGGGGAAGCTTCATCATAATAAGGATGGCAGAGCAGAGACTGGGCATCACATCTTGTCACATCAGCTTGGAGATAGCAGCTCTGAACACCCAGTGAGCTGGAATAATAAATCCCAAGGCCCGCCCCCCCAGTGACACACCTCCTCCAGCAAGGCTCCACCAGCTGAGGATTGAGTATGAGGCTTAATCACAAACACATGAGGCCATGGGGAACATTTCACATGGGACAAGCCACCACAGATGCCAAAGACAAGAGGTACTGTTTCCTCTATCAGAAATGGTGAAAGTCAGGCTGGAGAGATGACTCAACAGCTAAAAGTGCTGGTGAACCCTGTCACCCTGGCTCAGTTCCCAGGTACCCACGGAGAGCCAGATGCACAGAGTGCTGCCTGTGTCTGCAGTTCACTGGCAGCCCGGGCACACCCATATGTTCTCTCTCTTTCTCATTACAAATAAAAAAAATAATTTAAAAAAAATAGCTGGCTGGGCATGGTGGCCTATGTCTTTAATCCCAATGCTCATGAGGCAGAGGTAGGAGGATCGCCATGAGTTCAAGGCCACCCTGAGACTACATAGTGAATTCCAGGTCAGCCTGGACTAGAGCAAGACCCTACCTCGAAAAACCAAAAAAATAAAAATAAAGGAAAATTTAAATGTGTCAACTAAAGATGGATTCTGAGGAACCTGACTTCTCACCTGTGTTTTCATGTAGAGAGAGGCTCTGGTCTAAGACATGCCAGTGTTCTGCCCTGCTTCTCCCGAGTGCCCTCTGACTTCATGTAATGGTGTCACGTGTGCTCATGGTCTTTGTTTGCATGAATTTTTTTAGGGTCTTTAGCCCAGGCTGACCTGGATTATGTAATCTCAGGGTGGCCTCGAACTCTCAGCAATCCTCCCGTCTCTGCCTCCCGAGCGCTGGATCATGAATCATTTTTGCATCTAAAGAGCATGGAGCAAAACTCCATCTACCTCTAGAGTTTCTGAAATTAACTGAGTAACAAAACCTTTAACCACTTTGTTTTCACAGTTTTCAGCTTATTTTATGTTACTATTACCATTCTTAGCACGTCTTACTTAAGATGTGTGTATGTAAATATAAAATTTTAAAATAAATACTAAGCTTGCAATCATGGCATTAACGTTCTTGCCTGTGTCCACACCCACTACCCACTGCTTTGTTTGGAAAACCAGCCACGGGGCTGAGAAGACGGCTCAGTGGATAAAGTGTTTGCACACAACTCCGACTTTACTCTTATGAGAGAATGGCTCTAATCTGTTCCATTATGGAATGAATATAATTTAGAGCAGGTGTGATGGCACATGCCTCTAATCTTGGTAGGTAGAGGCAGAAGCATCAGGAGGCCAAAGTCATCCTCAGCTACATAGTGAATAGAGGCCAGCCTGGGCTATATGAAACCTTGTCGTCTCAAAAATGTATATAATTTAGATTTAGCTCTCCTTTACAATATATTAGGACAGTAGCTTATCTGTGTCCCTTAAGCTTCAATGGGAAACAATTTAGACAAAAGATAAATTCATTATCACAACCATAAAAATACAGGTGAAAAAAGGCCAAAGGAATTACTATATACAGGTCACAAGGAGGTTCAGATACATGTTTTGACTGTCAACATGGTTTCTCGTGTTGCTTCTGAGATTCTTTCAGGATAATATAGATTCACAGATGAGAAAGGAGAACTGATAAGGTTAAACTCAAAGGTCACTGGAGTGTTGGCTCCAAGCATGGCTCATTAGCTGTTTTCCACGCAGGCAATCTTCATGGTAATTTTCTTCAGTTGCGTGAAGAGACTTAATCCAGATCTACAGATCTCCAGAGGTGACCTTCCCTCCCTGTGTCCTCTCAGCTTCCCAAAGCCTCAATCCTGCCTCAGAACCTCAATGCCACTGTTACTGGGCCAGGCCTGTTTTGCACCCTACATGGTCAGCCAACCACAGAAACCACAAGTCTTGCAAAGAGAAAAACTTTTGGGTTCGGGGCACAGCCCAGTGTTGGGGGTTCATGCCCAGCACTGGGGAAAAATGTTTATTCACAAGGTGGCCAAATATGAGGAGATCATAGGCTCAAGATTGAAATCTGTTAAGGATGGGGCTTATTTATGGGATGGAGTAGCAAGGTGGGGCTGGGGCTCTAGTTCAGTGTGCAGAGAGAGTGCTTGCCTTGAAAGCATGAAGCCCTGGGTTCTAGCCCCAGCACTTTATAAACCAGCAGTGATGGCTCATGCCTGTAATCTCAGTAGGACACGAGACCCTGTCTCAAAGGAGAACAAGAAGAAAAAAGAAAAAAAAAAAGCCAAGTGGTGGAAGCATGTGGGGAGGTGATTGGAGTCAAGGAAATGTGAAGTCCTCTGCAGTGTGTAACCAACCCTCAAACTCTTCAAAGGATGCGTGTTCAGAAAATGGGAGCTTTGGGCTGGGTATGGTGGGCCACACCTGGAATTCTGATGGAAGGATCACTGAAGTTCAAGGCCATCTGGGCTACATCGTGAGTCAAAGGCAAGCCAGGGACATCAAGAGACTGCCTTGAAAAACCAGGAGGAAAAAATATATATGAAAAAAGAAACGAAAACAGTGACCTTACTGTGGGATTTTGACTCTCCCATGGGATACTTGCACAGGCCCAAGGGAAGGGGTGCTGTTTTCAGTCAGTTTGAGACACACAAAAGCATCTCTGGATTCCTGAATAACAATTTAGGCAACCATTACCATCCTAGCCTATGTCAGAGGCATTGTCTGTACAAAACTAACCAGAGGGCACTCTAAAGTGGTGACTTAAACAAGTGGAGCCTGACATGATGGTACACACCTTTCATCACAGCACTTGGGAGTCTGAGGGATAGCCAGGAGTTCAAGGGAAGCCTGGTACTACAGAGTGAGTTCCAGGCCAGCCTGGGCTAGAGTGAGACCATACCTTGGAAAAACAAAAAACCACCAAAACACAAGTGGAGCTAAAGGGTTTGTTCAGGTTCTCCCTCAGTTTTACCACTTAAAAGTATTTGCTAGGGGCTGGAGAGATTTCTCAGTGGTTAAAGCTCTTGCCTTTAAAGCAGAAGACCTGTGTTCAATTCCCAGGTACCCACAATGTGGTACATGCATCTGGAATTCATTTACAGTGGCTGGAGGCCCTGGTGTGCCCATTTTCTCTCTCTCTCTCTCTCTCTCTCTCTCTCTCTCTCTCTCTCTCTTTCTCTCTGTCTCTCACTCTTAAGTAAATAAATAAAAAATTTAAATTTATTTGATATATATATATATATATATATATATGTAATGAAGAGAGGGAAAGAGAGAGAGAAACTATGGGCATGCCAGGACCTCTTGCCTCTGCAAACGAACTCCAGATGCATGTGCCACTTTGTGCATCTGGCTTTATGTGGGTATTGGGACATTGAACTCATGACATCAGGCTTTACCTTAAAAAAAAAAAAAGCAAGTACCTTTAACCACTGAGCAATCTCTCCAGCCCTTCTTCAGGATTTTGTGGCAAGTCCTTTACCCACTGAGGCATCACTCCAACCCCAACCAGAAGAAACTTTAGAATTAACATAAGAAGGCTGCATTTCAGACAGTGTTGCACAGTGGGTGGTTCTTATTAATCTTCGATTCATTTACACAAGATAAAATAATACCAGCTACACTCAGCATCATGTAATCATCTTAATGTATTTTTAATGTGATCCAAGGTTGTAAATTGAAACTCAGTTCCCAAATCAGTACTTACTCCCTGATGAATGAGTTGCTAACAGAACTCCTTTAATATTCTAACAGGACTCTGTTCCCAGTCTGCCCCCCACCGTTCAGGGACCTTAATGCTACACAAATACTTTGCCTCATTATTGCCAGAGGGGCTCTCAACACAAGCCTCGGGTGATGGAGCACAAGTGTAATGAAGGACTTTATCCTCAAGCATCTCTGTTTGAAGGCCATGTGAATCTCTTATCATTAGTTTGATTAATAGATTGTCTTTAGCTGCTTAAATTTTAAATTGCTCCTCAGAAGAGGCAATCCTTGTAAAATCATTTAAGCCATCTGAATGTTCATTTCGTTTTCCTTCAGTTCACATCAAGTAAGTAGGTTGACCGACTTAATCAAGACCACTCTGGATTTTGGCAGATGTGGTTGTCTGAATGTAAAATGTCCCCATAGCCTCATGTGTTTGTGATTAAGGCTCCTACTCAGTCCCCAGCTGGTGGAGCCTTTGGGAGGTGGAGCCTGGTTGGAGGAGGTGTGTCACAGGGGGCAGGTTTGGGGTTTATTAATCTAGCCCTACTGCGTGTAGGGAGCTAACTCACTGAGAATAAATACATCCTTCCTGCTGCTGTAAAAACATGCGATGCCCCAGTTGTCTGCTTCATGCTTTCCACACCAGAATAAAAGTTTCCTTTGAGACTGTAAACCAAAATAAACTCTTTTCTTCCATCAGCTGCTTCTGATCAGGTGTTTTGTCCCAACAAGTAAAAGGTAACTTCTATAGAAGAGATGTTTTTCTAGACTGTTGTTACCAATCCCTGGCCCGACTGGGTTTCTGTGGGGAGTCACCAGTCAAGTAGAAAACTGGCGTGCATAGCAAGTTCTTAGTAAATATTAACTCCATCCCTGTATGGTTGCCAAAGTAAAATTTAAGATACATTGTGTCCAGTTAACATTAGATTGTAGATGAACAATGAAAATAATTATCTTTCAGTATAGATGTGCCCCAGATATTTCCTGGGGCATAGTTATATTTTAAACTTCTTTTTTAAAAAATATTTTATTTATTCATTTTCAAGCAGGGAGGGAGAGAGTTTGAGAGAGAGAGAGAGAGAGAGAGAGAGAGAGAGAGAGAGAGAGAGTGCACCAGGGCCACCATCTTTTGGGTCTGGCGTTTGTGGGTACTGGGGAATTGAACCCGGGACCTTAGGCACTGGAGGCAAGTGCCTTAACCACTGAGCAATCTCTCCAGCCCCATAGTTACATTTTAAAAGCAGCATTTGAGAGGCTGAGGTAGGAGGATGGCTGTGAATTTGAGGCAAGCCTGAGCTACAGAGTGAGACCCTGTCTCGTAACCATAACAGTCTGAGAGTTGCTCACTTCATCTGATATTCAAAGTCAATAGGTCATCTTCTGTTTTACCTGGCAGCCTAATTCATCTCCCAGTATCCTACTTTATAAACTCAACTCTGCTTTTTATTTCTATCTGGCAAATTTGGTTAAGAAAATTGAGTAGAAATCATTAGGGGAGTGTGATGGTTAGGTTTTGTTGCCAACTTGATCTTTTTAATTATCTTGGGTGGGTCTCTGAGGATGTTTACAGAAACACAACCTCTCAGTGGGGGGCAGGATGTACAGACACTCAGGAGAGCTAGAAATTAACATCCCTTCCTGTGTGGGCAGTGCAGAAAGGAAATTCCAAGAAGCTATTAAGTCTGGGACTGGGTTGTAAGACCTCACCCTAAGGCTATATAAAGGAAAAGGAGATTTCCCGCTTTCTCTGTAGCTTCAATAAATCCTTTCCTCCCAGAAACTGTGCCTGGTTTGGAGATTCATCCCACAGTGTGTGGCTGACTACAACAGAATTGGTACCAGGACCTGGAATGATTTAGCTGAGATGACTCTGACCTTGTGGATTTTGGTCTTTTGGAACTTGTGTGCTGGAGGAATGGACATGGACTTGGTACTTGCAACTGAAGACACCTTCTAGTGTGGTAAGCCAAGTTTTTTGGACTATTGTGAGTTTGGAAATGCTCAGTGCAGAGAGAATTGCATTTGGAGGCTTGGCTTATGAACTTTCTAAGGGGAGGGAGAGACTGAAGAGAAAATTACTGGAATAAGAGCTGGCTGCATTCTACTGCCCACGCCCAGAGAGCTTAATCAAGATTGAATTTAAGAAATGGACTGTTGTGTTTGGCTAAGTATTTGGAACTGAGAATTTAAGATTTAAGTTTGGAAAAACGAAAAGCAAGTTTAACTTACTGGCACAGAGACTGGCTTTAGGTTACTGAAGCTGCTATGGTCAACACATTAGCAGTCCTAAAGACGATGGGCCAACTGCTTTATGCCTGAGGTGTTTCCACCCAGGGAGGACTGAATGATAACTGAGAGGAAGGAACTTGCTCTTCAACATCATGACTTATTTTGTCTTTGAATTAACAACATGGCTGTGTCCTGCGTGCCTGGTGTTGCTTTTGGAAGCATGAGAAATGCATGCATGGAGTGGGTCGTGAAGTGCACACGGTTCCAGGAGCTGCTGTTGAGATGCGGTATTTGGAACAGGGCGTGAAGTCCCTGATTGGCCAGTGAATCCATTGGAAGATGGACCATGGTTTGCTATGGAGACCCAAAGATATAGCAGGGCTGTGCAGGGCCTACCGTAGAGTGCTGTTGGCTCAGGATTTCCCCAGCTACTCAGCCAATCTGGAGGGACAGAATTGGAAAATTGGGAGACTGTCAGTCACTGGTCGTACTATTGGACTTGAACTGCAGATTTTGGGTGTTTGCTTAATGGTTGAGTTCGTATTGGTACAGTCTCTCCTTGTTATGCCTAGTTGGAAATGTTCACTCTGTGCCATTAGATGTTAAAAGTATGTAACTTGTTTAGGTTTTACAGAACTCACAGTATGAGACCTTGCCTTGTGTTGGAGGAAAATTGTGCATGGGCAGTTGTACTTGGGATAGTTATATCATATTAGGCGGAATTATGCTCCTGTTACTGTCTTCATTTGGAAATTACGATGTAAGGAGATATGGTTTGATGTCAAGTTGATAAGGAGTGGACTTGTGATAGTTAGGTTTTGTTGTCAACTTGATCTTTTTAAATATCTTGTGTCATGGTTTGATCCAGGTGTCCCCCACAAACAAATGAATGTGTTCTGATAGATTGATCCTTAGCTGATGGCAGTTTGGGTTTTACAACCTTGATGAAGCTGTGTTGTTGGGGGCGGGCTTATGGGGTTATAAGCCAGCTTTCCTTTGCCAGTGTTTGGCACACCTTCCTGCCGCTCTTTGCAGTGCTATGGCAGAGGTGATGTCCACCCCTCTGCTCATGCCATCATTTTTCCTGCCAGGATAGAGTCTCCCCTCGAGTCCGTGAGCCTAATAAACCCATTCCTCCACAAGGGTTCTTTCTGCGCAGCAACTAGGAAGTTGACCACAACATCTTGGGTGGGTCTCTTAGGATGTTTACAGGAAAGCAGCCTCTCAATAGGTGGCAAGATGTAAGGAAGCACGGGAGAATTAGAAATTAATATTCCTTCCTGTGTGGGTAGTGCAGAAAGGAAATTCCAAGAAGCCATTATGTCTGGGATAGGGTTGTAAGATTTCCCACCCTCCTGCCTGTTTGCTATTCTGTGTGTGGTGTTGGTGATGGGTTTCTCTCTCTGCTTGGACCTGTGAAAGGGGACCAGCCTCTTTCACTGTTATAGAACTTCCCCTGGATCTATAGCTTCAATAAATCCTTTCCTCCCATAAACTGTGTCTAGTTTGGAGATTCATCCCGGTGGTGTGTGGCTGACTTCGACAGAGAGGTTTCCTTTTTTTTAACAAATTGTAAGAATTTCCACCATTTTAGGCAGGAATTAGATTTTGTTTATTTTTTTATTTTTTTCCTTAATGTATTTTGATCATAATCCCCCCAGTTACCGTCTAGGAATTAGATTTTTTTTTAACATTTAAATCTAGCTGGATGTGGTGGAGCATGCCTTTAATCCCAGCACTTGGGAGGCAGAAGTGGGAAGATTTCTGTGAGTTTGAGGCCACTCTGAGACTACATAGTGAATTCCAGGTCAGCCGGGGCTAGAGCAAGACTCAACCTTGAAAAAACAAACAAACAAACAATAACAACAACAAAACCAAAAAGCATTTAAATCTTTTCTATAGAAATACCTGATGTACAAATGGGACTTGGTGAATAGCAAATGAATTGATAAATGAATGACTTAATGCCTGGGCACAGTTCTAGTCTGTATGTGTGGAATGGGTCATGTTATCTCAGTTAACACGATCAACTTCTGTCAGGTGAGATGAAAGAGGAAAGATACGATAAAGAGGGGTGTACAGTAAAGAGAGCTGAGTAATGATCCCCCCAACCTTAATCCCTATGACCTGCAAATGTGTTGTCACCTTACATGGCAAGTGAAACTTTGGAGACATGAACAGGGTGTGGGTCACGAGATTGGAGAGGATCCTGGATTATCCAGGTGTTCCTAATGTCACCACAAGGTCCTTCTAAGAGGGAGGCTGGAGGCTCAGTCAGCGACATCAGAACTGCAGAGGAAGATCAGAAGATGCTATGCCGACCTTGACTCTTGACCCTAAAGGATAGAAGCAAATGTCTAGAGGCAGGAAAGGCAAGGAAAGACTTCTCTTCTAGGACTTGCATAAGAAATGCACCCAAACTCCAAGAAAACAAGCTGTTTGATTTTTAGTAAACTTTTACAGCCACAATAAAAATAATAATAATAATACAGGGGTTGTGTATCTGCTACTTTCTCATTGCTGGGACAAAATACCTGATCAGCAGCAGTTTATGGCAGGAAAGGGTTTAATTCAGCTTACAGTTCCAGAGGGTAGAGTCCATCATGGGGAGCAAGCATAACAGGAGTCACACCAGCAGTGAGGAAGTGCATGAAGGAAGGCCCACCCCCAGTGACACACTTCCTCTAGCAATTTGAAAATTCCCACAATTTTCTCTAACAGCGCCTAACCAAGTCGGGAATAAATATTCAAACATGTGAGGCTAGGGGGTTCTTTTACTTTTAAACCATCACAGGATGTGGTGGAGACACAAGTAATAAAGATCTTTTGGTGAGCTAGACGTTTGCCTAGCTGGACAAAGTTAGATCAGTGACTGAGCAGGTAACCAGGGCCGAGGAGCAGGTGAGTTGGCAGGTCCGAGCTGAAGAGAGGGCGTGTGTTCACTTGCTTATGCTGCCTTCAGAATACAGGCCATGGCTATACAGTTTGTGTTCTCCCGCATCTTTTCTTTAATGGATATATGCGTTGTGTGTTGATGCACATGTGTGTGCGGGTGCAGGTGAATGTGCATACGTGTGTGTGTGTGTGTGTGTGTGTGTGTGTTTGTGTGTGTGTGTGTGTAGGCCAGAGGCCACCTTTGGGAGCTGGGGACCCAAAATCAGGTCCTCAGTCTTGGGAGGCAGGCACTTTACTCACTGAGCTGCCTCCCTAGCTCTCCTTACAGTTCTTCAGGCTACAAGTCCAAGGTCAAGGTTGGTTTCATTCTGAGTCCTCTCCTTACCTCTGAGTCCTTCTCCGCCGGGGACGCGCTGCAGATAGTCTCTTTCTTGTGTCTTCACCATGGTCTTCTGTGTGAAAGCATCCCTGGTGTCCCTGTGTGTCCACAGATTGTATTTGAGCCCACCTGTGAGCTCACTTGGACTCAGTTCCTCTTAGGAACGCTGTCTCCAAGTCATAGTCTGAACTGTTGGGCATTAGAGCTTCAACATAGAATTTGGGTGAAACTCACAAATACCAGGACTGATAAATCAGGAACCGTCTGCCAAAGCACTGAATTGTGGCCCAGATTAGTGTCCCAAGCAACATGACAAGCAGTACAATGCAAGGTGACCCAGGTTAGATGCCAGAAAGTTTGAATTATATTGTAAATTGGGTAATTGTATTACATCAGTGTTTATTTCCTTCTTTTGATAATATACTCTGGTGACATAAGATATCAACATTTGGGGAAGGTTGAGTAAGAGTTTATGGGGGCTGAGTACGGTAGTGCATGCCAGAATCCACAGGCCTTGGGAGGCGGAGGCAAGATCAGGAGTTCCAGGGCTTCAAGAAGAGTCTCATAGTGAAGCAAAGCAAAGCAGAATGTAGCAGAGCTCGTTGTACGCTTTTGCTTTGTGTTTTTTGTTTGTTTGTTTGTTTTGTTTTTGAGGCAGAATCTCTGTATGTAGCCTAGGCTAGCCTGGACTTCACTGTATAATCCTGGCTGGTCTTGAGCTCTGGGTCGCTCCCTCAGTCTCCCAAAAGCTGGAATTACAGGCACCTGCCACCACACCCAGGTTCCTTTGTACAGCTCTGCTAATTTACTTCAAAATTAAAAGTTAAAACTTTAATAAATAAGTAAATAATATGGAGCTGGGCGTGTTTTCACACACTTTTAATCCCACCCAGTTCTCCGGAGGCAGAGGTAGGATTACCATGAGTTCAAGGCAAGCCTGGGACTACAGAGTAAATTCCAGGTTATCTTGGGCTAGAGTGAGACTCTACCTGGAAAAACAAAAACAAAAATAAATAAAAATTTTAAATATAGCAAATAAATAGGAGAGGGGGAGAGAGAAGAGGTATTTTGGATAAGACCGTGTGAAGGGAGAAAAAGACAGAGTAAAAAAGCAAGAAGAAATGTTTCACAAGGTTAGAGCTATATGCTTCTGGAACCATGCTATAGAGCTCAGCACAGGTCCTGAAGGCAGAAGTCACTGAGCCACAAGCTGAAAGGCAGTAGGCACATCAGGCTTCACTTAATCCTGAAAGCCTTGTTTTAACTTCTGACATCCTGCCAAAAAGAGACACAAGGCACTGTATTGAGTGTGTGAAAGTGTGAATTCTGTATGTGTAAGGTTTCAAGTACATCGCCACTTCAGGTAGGTGAGTTTGGCTCTGTCTTGTGTGCATCTGGCTTCATGTGGGTACTGGGGAATTAAATACACACTGGGAGGCTTTGCAAACAAGCTCCTTTAACTGCTGAGCCATCTTCCCAGCCCTACCTACCCACTTTAAAAAATATATTTTATTTGCAAGCACAGAGAGATAGATGAGAGACAGAGAGAATGGGTGTGCCAGGGCCTCCAGCCACTGCAAACTGACTCCAGATGCGTGCACCACTTTCTGCACCTGGCTTTACGTGGGCACTGGGAAGTCGGGTTGTTAGCCTTTGCAGGCAAGTGCTTTAACAGCTGAGCCAGCTCTCCAGCCCCTACCTACCTATTTTGGGGGAAGACACCATATAGCCCAAGTTGGCCTCAAACTCACTAGGTGGCTGAGGATGGATGACCTTGAGTTCTGACTAGGTCTACAGGCTTGTGCCAAGCACACCGATTTCTGTGGTGCTGAAGGCTTTGTGTAGTGTCACTACCCAGTGAGCCACATTTCTGGCATTGATGATTGAACCCAGGCCCTCCCGAAAGCTAGGCAAGTGCTCTGCCACTGAGCTACACCCTCAGCCACTCATCTTTGAGATAAAATTCACATGTCACAAAACTCAGTACTTGAATCCAAAAGCTCGAGCTTGTACTCCCGGCCATCAGGAGGTGGAGGCAGAGTGGGTGGATGAGAAATTGAAGATCACCCTCCCCTACATAGTGAGTTGGTCTATGGTCTCACCATCTTGGGTTACATAGACCCTGTCTCAAAAAAAAAAAAATGAATGAATGAATGAATGAAACCACCATTTTAAATTGTATGAGCACCTTTTTTTTTTTTAGCATATTTACAAAATCGTGCGAACTTCACCCGATCGTCACAAAACGTCCCACGCCCAGGCGGCAGTCACTTTCCTGCTCTCACAGAGCCTCTGAGGACGACCCCTGGAGCGTTCACGGAAATGAGCTCCAGCGCTGTGCGGACCCAGCCCCGCGCAGCGGCTCCGCCCCCGAGGGCCGGCGGCCACGGGGTTGGGCGCGTGGGTTGGGCGCGCGCGGGGCCGGGCGCGGGCCGGCGCGGGCATGGGCTGGTGGCGGGCGCTGCGGCGCGCGGCGCGGCGCTACCCGTGGCCCACCAACGTGCTGCTGTACGCCGGGCTCTTCTCGGCCGGGGACGCGCTGCAGCAGCGGCTGCGGGGCGGCCCGGCCGACTGGCGCCAGACGCGGCGCGTGGCGGCGCTGGCCGTGACCTTCCACGGCAACTTCAACTACGTGTGGCTGCGCCTGCTGGAGCGCGCGCTGCCGGGCCGCGCGCCGCGCGCCGTCCTGGCCAAGGTGCTCTGCGACCAGGCGGTCGGAGGGCCCGTCGCCCTGTCGGCCTTCTACGCCGGTGAGGCCCGGGGCCACGAGGGCGGTGGGGAGCGGGGCGCCCGCCGCGAGGCTGGGGCTGCGGCGGGTTAAGGTCGGAGCTGGGCGCTGGGCGTGGGCGAGGCCTGCAGAGAAGAGCCCCTGGAGTGCCCAGGAGACCCCCAGGCCCTACCTGCTGCGCCCGAGGAAACCCTCACCTGGAGCTGTGGGGCAAACACCCCAGGGAAAATGTGAGGGGACCTATGACTTTGGGGACAAAGCAGGTGGTGCCTGCAGATGGATCCGGCATGCTGGTGGGGTTGGGGACAGAGCTCAGTCGCTAGAGAGCTTGTCTAGCGCGTCGAAAGGCCTGGGTTCCGTTCCAGCACGAGAATAAACCTGGTGTCTGTAATCCCAGCATTTCGGAGGGAGGGGTTGGAGGATCGGGAGTTCAAAGTCATCTATGGCTACACAGCAAGTTCCAGGCCTGCCTTGGCTAGGTGAGACCCCTGTCACTATTGAACCAATCAATCTGTCTATCAATCATCAATTAAATTGGCCTTGGAGTCTAGTCCTGCCTCGGCAATAAGACTTTCCACAGGGTGGCCCAGAGAACATGAGGGGCCCGTGCTCTGTACTTGTGAGGGAGCCCTCTCCACCTGGGTTTGCTTTGGGGGGTACTCTTTCTGCCTGATATCTGAAAACCCTAGCAATTTCTGTGGTCTCAAAGGTGGCAGGCACTGGAGAGGGGAACTTCAGGAAGTATCTTTCAGGGTCCGGCCTGACTGGCCTTGGGGATCGAAGAACACTGAGGACTGAGCCTAAGGCCTTGTGCATACTAAGCAAGCACCTTCTCACTGCCCTGTAGTCTCAATACCCCTCCCTCCACTTTTGAAAGTTTTATTTTTTTTTGAGACAGAGCTCACTAAGTTGCCCAGGCTCCAGGATAGCTCGGATGACGGGCCCATATCACCAGGTCCAGGCTGATGGTACTTCCTAAAACTTGTTGAGGGCAGGCAAGCCACCATCTTAAAGAAACTTTCCAGGCCCCTGGAACACATCTTAGAAAGGCCACATTCAGTTCCTTTCCCTGTAGACTCCACAGGAAATGTCAAAATGTCAAAAGACTCTGTGGGGTCAGAGGAGACAACCAGAGAGCAAGAGCCTCCTCGTTAGTCCCAAGCTCTGTGACTTCCTGAGCATCTTCGTATGCAGGTGAAGGGGTTGGAAACCGGGGACTAAGACTTTAGGGAGCATATTCCTGTTTAATCTTCAAACACCAGTTAGGTAGGTTCTCACGATTCCCATATTGTAGAATGAGATTTGCATGATCTGGGCTCTCAGCCATGTTCTTAATCTTTGATGCTGACAGTGACATTGCTGTCAGTCTTCCTGAGACCAGCATCCTAGGGTGCTGGAGACACCTGAGGGCCTCCTGCTTTTCTGATTGCTGTTCAGTTTTCTTTGCTTCGTGTTCCAGTGAAGGGAGGGTGGGGTGTGGGTTCTGTGTGGTGATGCTTTGTGCCAGTTCTGCCCCAGGAGGCCAGAGTAATAATGGATTTTAAGGAATTGGGCACCTGGCTGGCTGGATTCCTAAGTGCTTTCCTCCCCTGCCTTTTTGTTTTGAGATAAAGTCTTATGGTATAGGCCAGGCTATTCTTGAACTCACAGAAATCCTCCTGCTTCAACCCCTGAGGGCTGGAATTACAGCTATGGGCCACCAGGTCTCTCTTCTTTTGTCCTTGTAACTCTTCATACGTTAGCTAATGGGTAGGAGGTACACATGAGTGCACATAAGTACTTAGCATTGAATTAGTGGTACTTAGCACAACCAATATTTTTGCTCTATTTTCTTTTGAGTATTGTTCCAAGAATCTCCTGCCGTTGATTGAAAACACTTCCCTTTCCTCCTAGTCAGGGCTGGGGGAGAATTTTGAAAGTACTGTCAGTTTGTACATCCTCTCCAAAATAGGATTGAATTAATCTCTGTTTCTTGAATTTCAAACTCTGAGAATACTGATAGGAAATTTGTAATTGCCAGAAAATCCAGGGTCCACTAGCTGTTTTAAAAGGAATGAAATTAGGGTGGAAGTATGGGAGTATAGCTCAGAGGCAGAGTACTTACCTAGCTTGCACAAAGATCTGGGTTAGATCCCCAGAACTGGGTATGGTGGCACACAACTGTAATTCCAGCATTCAGGAGGCAGAGGCAGAAAGATCAGAAGTTCAAGATCATCTGTGGCTACATAGCAAATTTGAGGCAGGTCTGGACTAAGTGAGACCCTGCCTTTAAAAATAGCAGACAAGTCACCGATAGGCTCACTATCAAATGCTATTATTATTATACTGCATTTGTAATTTATTAAGTTTGTTTAAAATACCATTCTGATGGCTGAGATAGCTCAGTGGTTAAAGGCACTTGCTTGCAAAGCCTTCTGGCTAGGGTTCAGTTCCCCAGTCACTCACATAAAGTCAGCCAGACATTTATTTGCAGTGGCAAGAGATCCTGGAGTGTGCACACACACACACTCTCACACACAAATAAAAAAATTTAAGTATTTTTATTTGAGAGAAGTACGGATATACGGGCAATCTCACAGCGACATCTATCACCCCATTGATCACCAGGGTTGAGAGAGAGAAAGTATAGGCACACCAGGACCTCCTGCCACTGAAAACAGACTCCAGGTGCATGTGCCATTTTGTGTGTCTGGCTTTACGTGGGTACTGGGGAATCAGACCTAGGCTGTCAGCTCTATAAGTGAATGCTTTTAACCATTGAACCATCTTCCATCTTCTCAGCCTTCCCCTCAAATTAAAAAAAATCATTCTGCTCTGTATTTTATACCCGGATATTTTTACCATTGGATAGATATTATGATCTGTTTTCCCTGTGGGGTTAAAAGGGTCATACTGAGTGAGTGACGTGGTTGGATACTTTGTATTTTGGTATGTCAAACTTGAACATAAACTCTTCTACAGTGATCTTCCTTCTAAGATTCTTTGGGTGTGTTATTTTACAAATAGGTATGAGCATTCTCCAGGGAAAGGATGACATATTCTTGGATTTGAAGCAGAAATTTTGGAATACATATAAGGTAAGATGATCTTTTTTTTATTTTATTTTATTGGATTTGCAAGTGGAGGGACACAGAAATAGAGAGAATGGGCGTGCCAGGACCTCTAGCCACTGCAAACGAATTCCAAATGCACATACTATTTTGCGCATCTGGTTTTATGTGGGTACTAGGGAATCGAACTCAGGTCCTTAGTGTTTGTAGGCAAGCCCCTTAACCACGGAGCCATATCTCCAGCCCCAAACAATCTTTTAAAAATGTAATCAGTATCTTTTCATATATATATATATATATATATATATATATATATATATATATATATACTTTTTAGTTTTCTGTTTTCTGGGCTCTAGCCCAGGCTGACCTGGAATTCACTCTGTAGTCCCAGGTGGGCCATGAACTCACAGTGATTTTTCTACCTCTTTCTCCCAAGTGTTGCAATTAAAGGTGCGCACCAGTATGATTGGCTTTCTCACATATGCCTGTCATTAGATATGCTTTAATACAGCTTCTGTGCATGTATGTGGCACTGAAGATTGAATTTGGGTTTCACATAGGCCAGGCAAGCATTTACAACTGAGCTACTTCCCTAGCTCTTTTTAATATTTTAAATTTTGAGACAGGATCTCAAAAGGTTGACAAGGCTGGTTTTGAATTCACTTTGTTGCCCAGGAACTTGTGTTTCTCCTCCTTCAACTTATACAACATTGATTGATTCCACAAGTACCCTTTTTAAAAAAGTGTGTGTGTGCACACACGCGAGCGAGTGCACATGCCGGGGCCTTGTGCATCTCTTCATTTTCGTCAGGGTTCACAATGACTTCTGGCTTCTTTAGGGTTGTTCTTATTAGTAATAAGAATTCATTTTGTAAGTTTCCAAGCCTATTTGCAAAACAGGGGTTACAGAATAGGAGTCAGTTAATGGCATCATTCCCACCATCAGAGCCAGTGTTTCCCCGTGTGCATTTTGTTAAGTTCTTGTAAAAACCTTCTTAATCTCACAGAGGTGTTTCCAAAGAAGGGTAAGGTTTCCCAGGGCCACTCCTAAGCTTTTGAAGCAAGGCACCTGCTGTCCTCTTTATTCTGTACAATGTGTATTTTGTGTTCAACAAATACTTCCTTCCTTTCCTCAGTAGAGGCTTGCTGAGCAACTGAAGGCCTGACAACATCAGGAGTGCTTTCCGTCTCTGGCCTAGAGCTGGTTGCTTCTGTGGATAACCGTCAGGACAACGTTCAGGATGGCAGGATATATGCAGATGGGCCTAGTGTTTTACATGTACTTAGAGCCTAACCACAGCATGGGTGGTCAAGGGCTGCTGGGGGCAGTGTCGCTCAGTGGTAGAAGCACTTGTTTAGTTTTGGGAGACTCTGGGTTCATTCAACCTTAGCACCAAAAAAGGGGGGCTCTGGAGAAATTGCTTAGTGGTTAGGAGCATTTCGTACACAAGTATGAAGGCCTGAGAAGAGGGCCCAGGTTTAATCCCCAAGATCCACATAAATACCTGGTCATGGCCACACACATCTGTAACCCGAGTCCTGCAGGGGAGCAAAGACCTGAGCATTGCTGGAGCGCCTGAAAAAATGGCAAGCTCTAGAATCAGCAAGAGACTCCTGCTGAAGTAAGCTCAAATAAGAGCAGGGGTAAGAGTGGTGGAGTGGGACCCCAAAGCCCTGCTCTGGCTACCATAGGTGAGCTGTACCCCACCGCAGGTGAGTGTGTGTGTACAGCACATACCACGTTCCACATAGAATGCACTTCCAAGCCACATTGAGCGCTAACCTGCACTTCTTCTAGAATCTTCTGCTGACTAGGCCCAAGCCCCAGGACCAGTACTGTCCACTTGATGGCTAGAGGCAGAAAGAGACCTGAAGCCTTAGTATTCCCCAAAACTATTATATTTAGGGTCAGTTCCGACAATAAAAGTACTCAGAACTCTTGTTACTTCTCTTGGGGCAGAAATTGTGTACCCTCAGTGACATACAAATGTATTTTGGAAGGAGTGAGGTTTCCCATTATGTCATAGAGCTTATGAAGATACATATATCTAGCATATTGTTCTTTTTCAATTTTTACTTATCATTTGAAAAAAATCTTTATTTGGGCTGGAGAGCTGACTTAGAGGTTAAGGCGTTTGCCTGCAAATCAGAAGGACCTGAGTTCACTTCCCCAGTACTCACGTAAAGTCAGATACACAAGGTAGCACATGCATCTGGAGTTTGCCTGCAGTGGCTGGAGGCCCTAGCATACCCATTCTCTCTCTCTCTCTCTCTCTCTCTCTCTCTCTCTCTCTCTCTCTCTCTCCTCCCTCTTTCTCAATCTCTCAAATAAAATGTTTTTTAAATTTTATTTATTCATTTTCAAGCAGAGAGATACAGAGAGAGAGAGAGAGAGAGAGAGAGAGAGAGAGAGAGAGAGAGAGAGAGAGAGCGCACCAGGGCCACCAACTTGTGGGTTTGGCTTATGTGGGTGCTAGGGAATTGAACCTGGGGTCTTAGGCACTGGAGGCAAGTGTCTTGACTGCTGAGCCACCTCTCCAGCCCACAAATAAAATATTTTAAAAAAAAAGAATTAGGAGAATGAGAGAATGGGCATACCAGGGTCACTTCATGTTGCAAACTCCAGATGCATGTACCATTTTGTGCATCTGGCTTTACATGGGTACCAGTGAATCAAACCCAGGCTGGCAAGCTTTGCAAGCAAGCACTAACCATTGAGCAATCTCCCCAGCCCTATTTTTATTTTTTATAAACTTATTTTTCATTGAGAACTTCAATAGATATCATATTGCAAATTGGTTCGACTATGTCCCCTTTCCCTGCACCCATTCACTGAGGGCCCTCCTCAGTGGGGTTATCAGTCATCACTGTGAGGTCATAAATGCACCAGTCAGTTTCTGTGTGTCAGAGGAGCAATGCCTCATGGTACTCCTTCCCACCTTGTGACTCTCACATTCTTTCTGGCCCCTCTTCCCCAGTGCCCCTGAGCTTTGGAGGGTGTGATAGAGATATTGGTGCTGAGCACTCAGCTGTCATTCACTCATTCAATCAAGGTACCAATTCTCCCTCCTACATACTTCTTAAGTCATTCCTGCTTCCTCTGTTCTTTCTTTTCTTTAGATAGGATCTCACTATTTAGCCCTTCAAGGCCTGGAACTAGCTATGTAGACCAGGCTGGCCTCCAACTTATGATGATTCTTCTGCCTCTGCTTCAAGAATGAAAAGTAGCCCGGTATGATGGTGCACGTCTTTAATCCCAGCACTGGGGAGGCAGAGGTAGGAAGATTTCCATGAGTTCAAGGTCACACTGAGACTACATAGTGAATTCCAGGTGAGCCTGGGCTAGAGTGAGACCCTACTTTGAAAAATGAAAACATAAAAACAAAACAAAAAGTGAAAAGTAGAAAAGGGCTAGAACTGCAGCTCAGAGATAGAGCACTGGTCCAGAATGCCCAGGACCTAGGTCAGCCTCCAGCTCTGGCAGAATGATAAAAGTAGGTTCGGTGATGTGGGTGGTGGCAGGCACTGGCCTAGCATATTTGAGGCCCTGGGTTTGGCCATACATACATACATACATATACATACATACACACATGCATACATACATACACACTACATATGTATATACATACATGCAAAGATACTCAAGTTTCTACATCAAAAGCCAACTTGTACACTTGTTTTAAGGGAGCAGGCTCCACATTATCCACAAATCTCTGCATAAAATCCATCCTTTTCTTTAGTTTAAATATTTTTATTTATCAGAGAGAGAACGAGAATATGTGTATATGGGCATTCCGGGGCTTTTTGCCACTGCAAATGAACTCCAGATACATGTGCCACTTTGTGATCTGGCTTTCGTGGGTTCTGGGGAATCAGACCCAGCTGGGCAGGCTTTGCAGGCAAGTGCCTTAACTATTGAGCCGTCTCTCCAGCCATGTCCACCTTTTTCAATCCTGCTTTTCCGGTTCTTTTTAAAAATGTTACGTTTCGAGCCAGGTGTAATCTCAGCCTTCAGCAGGCTGAGACGGGAGGATTGCTGTGAGTTTGGGGTCAGACTGGGCTATACAGTGAGATAACCAAAAAACAAAAGTGGGGGGGGGGAGTAGAGGAGAGAGGGTGGGGAAAGTAACTGTTTTTGGAGACAGCGTTTCCATAAGTTGTTCAGGATGGCCCTGAATTCACTCTGTAGCCCAGGCAGACCTTGGGATCCTCCTGCCTCAGCTATACCACCAATTCTAGTTTATTTCAGCAAATTTAACAATGATAATACTTTAATGTGCCTTCTATATCATTTTTTTAAATTTTTATTTTATTCTTTATTTAGAGAGAGACAGAGAGAATGGTTTCCTCAGGGCCTCCAGCCACTAAAAACAAACTCCAGACTCATGCGCCACCTTGTGCATCTGGCTTTCTGTGGGCACTGGGGAATTGAACTCTGGTCCTTCTTCTTTGCAGGCAAGCGCCTTAACCACTAAGCCACTTCTCCAGCCCCTCCATATCCATTTCTAACTGGCCATATAGTAGCCTTTATTTCTTTTCCCCTTAGTAACACTCTGGTGTAGGATGAGGAATTACATGTACTTGTCACGCCTCTCTCAGGTTGCAGGTTGAGACAGGGTCTCATGCAGCCAAGGGTGGCCTTGAACCTGCTGAGTAGCTAAGAATGATGTTCTACTTCTGATCTTTGTTGCCTCTAACTCTAGAATGTTGGCATTACAGGCTTCTATCACCACACCTGGTTTATGCAGTGCTGGGACTTGAACTTAGGGCTTTGTGCATGCTAGACAAGCACTCTACTAACTGAGCTACAACCCTGGCCCTCATTTCTCAACTACTTATGTGTGGAGGCTCACATCATAACCCCAGCACTTGGGAGGCTGAGGTTAGAGGATTGTCATGAGTTTGAGCCAGCCTGAGCTACAGAGCAAGGCCCTGCTACAAAAATAAAAATTATAAAAATAAAGCAAATTCAAAATAAAATACTTGTTTACTTTCTGGCGTAACAGGATGTCCCAGGCTCATCTCATACTTTGCACTTTGTACTTGCCCTGTTCCAGCCCTGAAATCAGCCATGAGTCTTCTTTCTTTCTTTCTTTCTTTCTTTCTTTCTTTTTTTTTTTTTTTTTTTTTTTTTTGGTTTTTCGAGATAGGGTCTCACTCTGGCCCAGGCTGACCTGGAATTCACTATGGAGTCTCAGGCTAGCCTTGAACTCATGGTGATCCTCCTACCTCTGCCTCCCGAGGGCTGGGATTAAAGGCGTGTGCCACCATGCTTGGCCCTTAGATGAGTCTTAATTCTGGCTCAGTGGCTAAAGTGCTTGCCTCACGTGCCAGAGGACCTGAGTGTGATTTCTAGAATCCAGGTAAAAATGCCAGCCATGGTGGCATGTTCCTGTAATCCCAGCACTGGAGAGGCAGAGACAGGAGTTATCCCGGGGCTCTCTGGCTATCAATCTAGCCTCATTGGCAAGCTCCAGGACACTGAGAAACCCTGTCTCAAAAAAGATGGATGGCGTTCCTGAGGGGGGCACTCATGTCCTCCGTCCTCCAATAACATCTGCACACGTCTACCTGCACACACATGAACTCACACATGCACATACATACACATACATTAAGAAAGAGCTAAGCATCTCACTAGGCAGCCCAGGATGACCTGGAATTTTACACCTCCTTCGTGCTAGGATTACAGGTGTGTCTCCATGCCTGGCTCAAGTATCAAATTCTTAAGTACTTTATTTTAGAAACTTGAGACGGTAGAACCGGTGATGTAACTCACTGGATGAATACTCACCTAGCTTGCATGAGGTCCTGGGTTTGATCCCTAGCAACGTTGTGCTTTCTTTTGTTTTAGTTTTTATTTGTGGCTTGTTTT
The DNA here is from genome assembly GCA_004024765.1 of Zapus hudsonius. Classification (NCBI taxonomy): domain Eukaryota; kingdom Metazoa; phylum Chordata; class Mammalia; order Rodentia; family Dipodidae; genus Zapus; species Zapus hudsonius. Next base: position 72,484 of record PVHP010003367.1, read on the forward strand.
GAGGCAGGGGATCACTCTAGCCTGGGCTGTCCTGGACCACCTCTGTAGCCCCAGGCTGGCCTCGAACTCATAGCAATCCTACCTCAGCCTTACGAAGGCTGGGGCTAAGGGCATGAACCACTGTGCTCAGCTTTAATTTTTTTATTTGTGTGTGTCTTGAATCTACAAACACCAGATACTTGTGCCACGTTTTGCATTCTGGTTAAGTGGATGGGCTGGGAACTGAACCCTGGGCAGGCAGGTTTTATAAGCAAGCACCTTAACTACTGAGCCATCTTCCCAGCCCCCAGCACTATTACAAAAATTAAAACAATATTACATTTCAGGAAGTACAATCAGTAAGAAGGAAACAAGTCTGCACTACCATTCTAAAGAACTATTTTGAAAACTTGTAACTTTGAGCTATAACTTATCTACCAAGACTTCCATCTTTCTAAAACACCTGACATGGTTGAGGCCTGTGTGTGTGTGTGAACATTTAATAGGATAAAGCCTATTAAACCTATCTTAAATATTTTGTTTTGTCTTCTATTTTGAGATAGGATCTCACTATGAACTGCTCATTCTGTAACCCTAGCCCTTCAGTGCTAGGGTTACAGGTGATTTTGTAATACACAATCATGTCAGCTAAGCTAAGACATTTTGAATATATTATTGTGAATTCTTCATGTGAACATGAAGAATTGTTCTGTATGTGGTTTTAAGAATTCATTGATGAGCCGGGCGTGGTGGCGCACACCTTTAATCCCAGCACTCAGAAGGCAGAGGTAGGATGATCGCCATGAGTTCAATGCCACCCTGAGACTACATAGTGAATTCCAGGTCAGCCTGGGCTACAGTGAGACCCTACCTTCAAAAACAAACAAAAAAAAAAGAATTCATAAACATATCCTGCACCATATACCAATGTTCACTGGAAAATCACAGTATATACAGATATGTGATTATTTTAAAGTACTAGTTTCTTTCAGAATTGGTATTGGACTTTTCACTCTGCACTTATGAATATAACTAATAAGAATGTCTTGGACCACCCCACAGCTCTCCTTTTGAGGCCTTAAGTTGTCTTGATTTAATTGGATTAGTCTGAAATATAATTCTGCTTGGGCACCCTATCTGCTTAGTATTTCTTAATCTTTTATAGAATGAACTGTGTGTTTGTTTGTATGACTAATGAGGGTTTTCTTTATTGCAGAGTGGTCTGATGTACTGGCCTTTTGTACAGGTGAGTTTCCAACTCTTTAGAATCTGGGGGCTGGGCCATGGCTCAGTGGTAGAGCATTTGCCTACCACGTGCCAGGCCTTTCTTTCCATCCTGAAGTCTCCTTCACATCGCTGGGACAAAGCACCCTGCCAAAAGCAGCTGATGGGAGGAAAGTTTTTATCTTGGCTTCCAGTCTCGAGGGCAGCTCCATGATGGCAGGGAAAGCATGGCATGAGCAGAGGCTGGACATCACCTCTGCCGCAGCAGGTGGACAAAGCAGGCGGAGCTAGTCATCAAGGTTCACACCCAGCAACATATCTCCTCCAGCAAAAACACACCTCCACTTCCAAAATTGCCATCAGTTGGGGACCAAGCATTCCAAACCCATGAGTTAATGGGGACATCTGATGCAAACCACTATGCATCCCTAGCATGGGGGGGAAATGCTAACTCCTAGCTTTGGTTTCTGTCACACCCTAACAGGATTTTCTCTGTTCCAGCTGGCCAACTTCAGCCTTGTCCCTGTTCACTGGAGGACGGCCTACACTGGACTCTGTGGCTTCCTCTGGGCCACTTTCCTCTGCTTTTCACAGCAGAGTGGGGACGGCACACTGAAGTCAGTGTTTGTCCTCCTTCACAGAAGGCAGGCTGAGGAGGCGGTGGAGAGCCAGCAGTCCAGGACTCCTCCCTGAGCACATCATCCCCCGGTCCCTCTATCGGCAGCAGAGAGCCTTCAGACTAGTTGTGTGATCTGTCTTGAGGAATTACATTCCATATTCTCTCTGATTTTTTTTCTTGGTGATTTTAAAATTAATGATTATTTAAAATTTTATCCGAACCTTTCCTCCAGTGTCATCGTCTGAAAGCCTTATCTAATGTTTTGCTTCTCTAATGATTAGGTTTAGATCAACCATAGGGGCAGAATGACATTTTAGAATTATTAATGTTTCTATCTTAATATCTTAATACTGGTTGAATTCTGGAACCCTGGTTTTAATCATTTACATTTCTACTCTAAAATCTCAGATTATGTTTTGTACCAGAAACAGTCCTTATAGAAAATTTCTGCTAATACAGAATTCAATCAATAAGACTAACAATCAGGTTTTCCTCTCAAATACACTATATTATGCCAACACTAAAATTCTGAAAATACATGTATTTATCATCAAAACAAGGAATAGTGTTTGTGTTTGATGTCCTCTGAACAGAATGTTTTATTGATAAGGTATTTTTTCCCTTTCTTTTTCCTTTTTTTTTGAGATAGGGTCTATCTCTGTAAGTCAGGCTGGCCTGGAATTCTTGCCTCGGCAGGGAAGAGCTTCGTTCTGTGGGAATGGCCACGGCTGAGATGAGATGTGGTTTAGAAGGACAGAGCAAAGAGACGGAAAAAGCACTGAGCGGCTGGGGGATCTCAGTGGCAGCAGACTTACACTTGGCCAGCGTGCTAATGCTTTGTGGGGGGAGAGAGCGAGCGAGCCAGGGTAACATACTTTTCTACCGACAATTCCTGAACTTTGAAATATGTGAATGCTTCTGTCCAGCCTTCATCTAATTAAAAACTATGCATAATTAATACCTTAAGTCAATTACATGTGTAGGAAAATGAATGTTATGCTTTTTTTTCTGTTCATAATATAGTGAGAGAGACAGGCAATTTGAGAGTCAACATAAAAATTTCTAAAGAACCAAGTCTGAGAGCCTTCTTGTAATATTTCTGTATCTTTCCCAGAATATGTTCAGCAGAGTTTAGTGACTGATGGGTAAAGTGATTGGTTGGTGGCCTACTATAGAGTTGATGACATTTGTCAGCCAGGGATTCATACTACTGAAGGGCGCTTTGAGAATTGTAACTATTTCTGACTCATGTTGGTGCTGGTTAATGAATGAAAGACTGTCTATACTTCCAGCACATGGGAAGTGGAGACAGGAGGGTTCAAGGTCAGCCTCGGCTACATAGTTTGAGGCTAGCCTGGGCTACATGAGAACCTGTCTGAAAGACAGAAAGGAAGGAAGGAAAGGGAAAAGGGAAAGAAGAAAGGAAGGATAGAAGGCAGGAAAAGGCAGAAAAACATTTTTATATTTTAGTACTTTGTGATTATACTTTTCATTTTTATTGATACAATAAAAAATTGTAAAAAATGTTATTTTTCTTACATTAAAAATGTAAGAAAAAATGTTCTTATTTTTCTTACATTAAAACCCAGAGGAGAAGCCAGGTGTGGTGGTGCACACCTTTAATCCTGGCACTCGGGAGGCAGAGGTAGGAGGATTGCCGTGAGTTCAAGGCCACCCTGAGACTACAGAGTGAATTCCAGGTCAGCCTGGGCTAGAGTGAGACTCTACCTCAAAAAACAAAAACAAAAAACAACAACAAAACCCAGAGATAAAATTAAGTTTGGCAGTTTGGATGACATCTCCATAAAGCCTCCAAATCAATGGTGTTCGCTGCACTTGGCCAAATGAAATGTGTGTGTTCAACAGAACAGAAATGGGTGACCCAGAGCCACACACCTGAGTCGTGCGTCACTGCTGGGCACCTTATGTGATTACTCTTGTTCATCCTTCAGCATTCGTTTGCAGCTATCAGAAATATCTTCTGCCACACAGGCAGCTTATTCCCAGTTAGGTGGAATCTTATGTACATTTCTACAGTGCTTGCCAAGATAAATTATATCTAGAATATGTTTAACAATATATTTTATTTTATTTATTAGAGAGAGAGAGAGAGAGAGAGAGAGAGAGAGAGGCAGACGGAAAGAGAGTGAGTATGAGCACGCCAGCGTCTCCTGCCACTGCAAATGAACTCCAGACGCATGTGCCATTTTGTGCATCTGGCTTTACGTGGGTACTGGGGAATCAAACCCAGGTCGTTGGGTTTACAGGTTTAGTGAGCAAGCAAGCACTTTTAACCACTGAGCCATTTCTCCAGCTCACAGCATATTCTAGAGGCAGCTTTCATTTGAAATTAGGCTCATCTTCTGAGAGTATTAAGAAGTGAGTAGTGTGCCTGTGGGGTTTTTTTGGCACTGTCTCATGGCTCATGTGGCCCAGACTAGCCTCAAACTCTCTTTGGTGGTGGTGGTGGTGGTGGTGGTGGTGGTGGTGGTGTGTGTGTGTGTGTGTGTGTGATATTTATAGAGCATGTGAGGATGTGCATGCCTAGGTCACATGTGTGCGGAGGTCAGAGTAGAGAAATAAATGTGTGTTCTCCTCTGCTGTTCTTCCACTTTGTGTCCCTGAGACCGTCTCGCACAGAACCCGAAGCTGCCATTTTCGGTCAGCCGCAGTGATCCTCCTATCTCTTTCCCCCTTCGGATTGGGGTGATAGGTGTGTGTGGCCATGCTCAGCCTTCTATGTGAGTGTGGGAATGGAACTCAGGTCCTCCTGCCTGCACAAGCAAGCACTCTTACCTGCTGAGCCATCTCCCGAGCCCCTGGCCTGGAACTCCAGGTCCTCCTGCCTCTGCCTCCCAAGTGTTAGATGCAGTCGTGCCCCACCATAGTCATTTTGTGTCCGAACATTCTGACCTCACAGTGGCTTCATTTAATCTACTTTTACGTAGCTTAGAGTTTACAGGGACTGAATTGCTGAAACAGAAACTAGAGCTGTTAATTTTTTTTTCTTTGAACACTGTTTACAGCCCATAAACGAAAAAAATTTGGGGGGGAATTTAAAGATTTGGAGTTTGAAGAATATATGAAGAGTTGGGTGTGGTGGTTCACTTGGGAAGTCGAGGCAGGAGGATCAGGCGTTCAAGGTCATCCTCAAGCTTTTAGGAGGAGGAATGTGTGTCTTTTCACATTGGGATCTGAGGTGTTCAGCACAAGTTCTGTTGAATGAGTTCTCGCAGACTGTGGGTTCCTGCCTTTCTGCCTCTGGTTGCTCTGCGCCTGGACTTGTTTCCTTCCACTTCCGTCTGCAAGCAGTGTCCCGACTTAAGCTCCAAATAACCCTCACTTCCCCAGCCTCAAGCCAAAGGGCCAGAAAATCCTCGTGTTTTTCTGGGCATGGCTTTGGTTTCCTGGCCCTGCTTGCACACCTCCCTGCAGCTCTGCACCCAGGATTCTGATCTTACAGCCTTAGGTGGAATCAGGGGGGAGAGGGTGGCCCAGTCGGAAAAGCGTCTGTCTCACAGGCACAGGGACCTGAGTTTGGGTCCCAGCACCCACACAAAGCTGAGCACGTGGCCTGCAGTTGTAACCCCAGCGCTAGAGACCCTGTCTCACAAAATAAGGTGGAGAGTGGCTGAGGAAGACACCCGATGTTGACCTCTGACCTCTGCGTACATATGTGTGAACATACAGATGTGCATACTACACACATTTTAAAAACAGAGGTTGGGCTGGAGAGATGGCTCAGCGGTTAAGGCACTTGCCTCCAGTGCCTAAGGCCCTGGGTTGTTCAATTCCCTTGTACCCACATAAGCCAGACCCACAAGATTATGGCTTAGGTGTTCTGTTTCTCTCTCTCTCTCTCTCTCTCTCTCTCTCTCTCTCTCTCTCTCTCTCTCTCTCTCTCTCTCTCCCTCTGTGCTTGAAAATGAATAAATAAAATATTTTTTAAAAAATAAAATAAAATAAAAACAGAAGTAGGTAGAATCCTCGTACCTGGCCTCCCCCAGATCACTGAATAGCCCTCCTCATATGTTTATATTGGACAGTTCATATGCACGCACATCTAGGCAGAATTCAAATTTTTTTTGCATCCTGAAATCATAGTGGTTACTTCTTGTTCCTCCTTTATCCACAGGACTCCACAAGACAAAATCTATATGCCTTGAGAATAGACATTCCGCCAGGAAGCCAGATAATTGCCCCAAAACAGGAGACTTGGCCACTGTCCCCTTTCAGTTATCCGTGGAGAATACTATGGGCTCTGTAAACTTGGGGGGCTGAGTGTTGGTCCCTGTTGAGTGATAGGCCCACCTGGAGCTGAGGCTTGCAGAGTTCCATGGTGGTTCTTAGCAGGGGACCCAGTCCCTGTGACTCAATTCTCTGCTTTACTTCAGACACTTAGCCAAGGGCTGACATATTTAAATAATGCCACTTAAGTATTCATAGTGAAAACTTCAACTTGCTCTTTTTCTCATACTTGTATTGCTGTTTTATTCCTCCGAACCATGGGCTGAGATGCTCTTTTTGTATTTGGGTTAGAAAATGAAAAAAAAAAACATTAGTCATTTCATTTTTAAGTTTAAACTTTCTGTATAGCATATGTATCAAATTTTAACGCCATGTGACTTAGTATATGTGAAAAATAAATGAATTTGAATTCAGGGTTGCAAATGACTGGCTGCTTTGTATGATTGGTGGATGTTTGTTCTGAGAACTCTCCGGGAGGAATGAGTTTATTTACATCCTGGTAATCTTTCCTAATGGTCTTCATTGCACCTTTATATTGGACTCCTGTGTCCTAGTGTGTTTATGCGGGTTCTTTCAGGGTGGCTCATTTTCTTTCTTTTTTTTTT